>JAMKCH010036721.1:0-14913 GCA_023653785.1 Ophioderma brevispina | reverse complement strand
AATAACAATGAAAATGTACTTATTTAGATTGACTACCTGATCGAATTAATTTCTCTCTCAAATAAGAATTATGTTGGATTCTTTTTCAAAAACTTTTCAAAATACTTGGCACCAGCGCTGTGTGTGCACTAACAACATGGTACACGAGGCTGCATGTCAACGGTACGTGGTCGAGAAAGGGAAATCCCTATGTTTGCGTTGTCTTCAACTCAATTTTATCTTGCACGGTGGGTTCATCCAGCTCGATTAACGCTTGCATCCTCTCTCTCTCGGACCAGTTTGGGTTCGGTGTTCTTGTTTTTCGGGGCTGTAGGCCTACTACTATAGATGATGATGCCAGTATCAAAATAATGGGAAAGGAAAACAGTAAACGGTTACTCAGACAAGCACAAGTCGCTGTCAAAGTTGATGAACAAGCGGTAAAAGGGCATTCGTTTTTGGTATCCACGCTACGGAATAAGTTGCCCGATGTCGTTACGAGGTCAAGATTGAGATATGAGGTCACCCTTAACATTGACGTCGTGAGTAGACTGTTCACACGGCACTTATCAACGACGATCGACTCGCAAAGTGCTCGCATAACTTTTAAGATTTCTTAAAAGTAAATCGTCGTTGTTAACTCGTTTAGCTGAACAATGATGTTGTTCAGACGGTCACTACACACGAGCTTACCAATGACTGTGCTGACACAACGATATTACACAAAATGGACCCTCTTAACAACGTGTCTGAACATGCCTTAGTTTATCAGAAAAAACAAGGTATCGTGATAAACTATAATTTTTGGCACGCGCAATGTCAACAGATTCTGATAAACTATGTTTTTCAAGTGATAGACAAGTGTATCAGAAAACTCCGTTTTCTACTTGAAAAACGGGGTTTTTCGCAGATAACTAAGTTTTTTCAATTTACTAAAAGCGAGGTTCAGAAAAACTAAGTTTTTCACTTGAATAAACTTAGTTTATCTAGAAAAACAAAGTTTTTCACTTGAAAAACTCAGGTTTTTCTCAGCAAACTAAGTTTATCTTTGATAAACTCAGTTTTCTATATTTTGAGCATTGCGCTTGCCCTATATCCGTACGGGGAATTCCCACTCGCCACCGTACTCACTGATCTATTTATAAACGCGTACAGTGACTTCAAATTCGGTCACTGTTCAGGCTCGTCCAATGTTCGGCAGTTTTGCGCTATGAATGAAGCTTGGCCGCCAACACCGGCCCTGTATGAAAAGCCAATTTTTTTGAAGAGCGCCCCCAATTTTTCAACAAAAATTGAGATTTTTTACAACGGTCTGCATTGGTAACGGGCTAGTAAACCATTACATGTGATGGTTAAGCTAAAGAATGTCTGTGTTCTCACAAACAAGGAATTTTGCAATTAGAATTAATATCTTATCGGGATCCCCGGAGATACTAATTCAACGACTGCTGGAAACGGCCCCTTCCAATGTGAATAGCCGGGAAATAGCGCCATGAACGTGTTTACGCTCATCCAATAGTTGTTTTATTGGTTAGGCAAATCAAGTAGAGGTTATTTTCTCGACTCCCGGTGGCACTATTCATCATGGAAGGACATTAACGTAGAATTTTCCAGCAATGCCGTAAGTCTAATCTGGGATCCCAAATTCTAATTACAACATAGCTTAATTATGATAAATACGAATTTTTTAGCATTCTAGTCAGGTATAGTTTCCTAATACGTTAGACAATCACCAACAGATAACTTGATGCCAAATATCAAAATTTTGAAAATTGGGGGCGCTCTTAAAAAATGTGCCATTATTGCTTTAAAGAGACACTGGCAGCTTTGAAAATAGTGCGCCCTCAAGATTTTTCAAATCGTATTTTTGCATGGTTTTTAAAGCTTTTATAGTCAAAAAGCCTTCACCCCCGAAATAATTACGACCAAATCAGCTTCCTTAGTGGTAAACGGAACGATTTTGTAATTTAGCGTCGCCGGGCGTACGCGAATCTCATCAGCATTACGACGAAAATGGCGTTTACCACAAGACCACCACGCCGTATGCATGTTTTCTCACGCTATGTAACAACTGTTTGACCGGTCTATAACCTTTGTGGTTTTATATCAGTGAGTACAGTAAAAAAATATTCATGTAATAACATATTTTGTTGATTAAAGTTTGGAAAACTTAAAAATTGGCCTACAATTACCTGGATGTCTTTTCCTCCTATCAATGTCCCTATCTGTTTTGGATATTTTTTTGTTAATGTGTAAATGATAACTCTTTCTTTCGCAATGGCCTATACTATCATTTTGAGAGCAAATTGAAAGATTTTCGACATTTGGTGAAAAATGTGGCCAGTGCCGCCTTAAGGGTACAGACGGGCCATTGCCTTTCATATACCATTTAAATTAAAGGTTCTCTTTTATTTACCATTAAAGGGTAATTCATTCATTTACCATTAAAAGTCATTCTCATTTACCAATTAAAGGGTCCATTCCTTCATATACCAATTAAAGGGACATTCCTTCATTTACCAATTAAAGGGTCATTCATTTACCAATTAAAGGGCATTCCTTCATTTACCAATTAAAGGGTCATGCATTTATTTACAGGTTCATTCCTTCATTTAACCAATTAAAGGGCCATTCTATTTTACCAATTAAAGGGTCTCCTTATTTACCAATTAAAGGGTCATTCATCATTTAGCAACTAAAGGGTCGTTCCTTTACAAATTAAACGGTCATTCATTTACAAATGAAGGGTCATTCCTTCATTTAAATATATAGTTATAATAAAGGGTCATTATTTTCAATTAAAGGCGTCATTCATTAATTACCAATTAAAGGGTCATTCCTTTCATTTCCCAATTCAAGGGTTCATCCTCATTACCAATTAAAGGGTCATTCCTTATTTACAATAAAGGGTCAGTCTTATTTACCAAATTAAGGTGTAATTCATCATTTAGCAACTAAGGGTCGGTTCCTTTGTTTACATAGATTTTACCATTTAAAGGGTCATCCCTTCATTACCAATTAAAGGGTCATTCCTTCATTTGCCTAATTAAAGGGTCATTCCTTCATTTACCAATTAAAGGGCATTCCTCCATTACCAATTAAAGGGTCATTCACTTCATTTATCAATAAAGGGCCATGCCTCCATTTACCAATTAAAGGGTCTGCATTTACGAATAATTAAAGGTCATTCCATCATTGAGAATTAAAGGGTACGGTAATTCCATCATTATGAATTAAAAGGGTCGGTCATTCCAGCATGTACAAATAAAGGGCCATGCCATTGTTACGAAATTTAAAGGCTTAATTATAAGAGTAAAGCCTGCGGTTAAGGCACATGTCTTTGGATCCATGTAAAGTACGCGGTTAAAAAACAAGGAACAAAATTTTGACACTTCGATTTTCAATAAAATACAATTGTGACCTTCATTTTAAGACCTCATTTCTGAGGAGAGCTATAGCTCCAGAGCTCCTACAGCGCTCCTGAGCAGTCTTAAAGAGCTCCAAAAATTGAGCTCCTTATTACTGAAAGGTCTGTGCTTTTGTTATGAAATGTAATTAATGAACCCCTGTTGAGCTCTAAATGATACAGGAGAGTTGAGAGTTATTAAAAGAGCTCCTCTTATTGTCATAAATGAAGGCCTGCATTTTTCATTTTGACTCTTGACAAATTGGACCCTCAAAAGTCTTTGACTCTAAGGGGAAAAAAATTAGTGACATATGTTACCGTTGGAAATCCCAATGCCCAAAATCCAGCAGAAGGCAGATTGTGTACCGCCCCCTCCCCCCTTAGTTTTAAGTCGTATTTAAGTAGTATCTACTTCTTAGCCGAAAAGTATGACAGCTTTGGTAAAAAAAAATGTTTATCCAACCCAGCCTGAAACGTATAAAACATCATAATTTTTCGTCAAGATCTCGCTTTTACGCTGTAAACAATGGCAAACAACTAAAATTATGAGTTCTTGGCTGCATGCCCTCCCCTGAAGAAATTTTACGCCCCGCAGCAGTCATTCGCCGGTAAATTTTTTTACCGGGGTTGTGTTATATGATTTTGTCGTTTTAAAGTGTATGTTTTTCTCTTGAATCCACCTTTTCCTGTCCATCTCAGACTCAGTATAAAGTCTGACCTGACTGCTGCTGCAGTACGTGAGTGTCGTGAGTTATTATTGGGATGCACTGCCCCAATCGTAGAATAGGGGGCCTCATAACACTCCCAGTGTGAACTGCTATGGAATATGTTGGCACACAACAGCGCAAGTAACGCTAGTGTGTATATTGTGCATAGCGTGTATGATTCAGTACTGTAAATGCTTGGACGCAAAACGATAACAACCGAATAATTTCCACCCGTATTTGGTGGGAATCGACAAAGTGTAGCAAAGCAAGGCAGGCTAGTCGTTGCTTTACCCAGGGCCGTTGGCTATATAGGCCTAGGTCTACTAATAATTATCTGGTTAACACAGGAGCATTACACAACAAATCCACAACTTTACAAAAATCATATCAAGGTCATGTCACTGGTCCAACTGGTTGTGGCAATAATAAGGGCATTACGTGATACAAAACTTCGTAAAGCACAGACCTAGGCCTAGGCCTACGTCAGAACGAAAACTGTCTCAAGTGCTCCAAAGTAGTGTGCACCTTCTACTTACAACTTCAGATCGTGCAAGAGATCTGCTGGGGCAGGTCTAGGTGGCCGAGGCTAGCCCTCCGTCACCTCCTTTTTCCTTTTGGATGATCCTATCGAAAAAGCAGAGGTTATTTTTTAAAAAAACAATAGTTGATTTGATGATGGCATAGTTGAATGTTAATATGAGCAATGCCAGTTATGGACAAAAAATAGGGACCAATATCTGCATGTGTAACCAAACTGAGTTTTAGCCTAGCTAGGGGCCGCCTAGCCTAGCCTTAGGTATGCTAGGCATGTAGGCCAGCGGTTATGTGTTAATAAGTATAAGTCGCACCTAAAAAAGGTGAGATTAATGATTAACACCTGTCCTAACAAGCCTAAACTCACATGAACGCCCCGCGGCCTGTTTAGGGAGGCCCATAAGTTATGACATGGCCAGAAAGACCTATGCCTTTATACTCCTGTAAGTTTAATAAAACGTAATGACTGCAACACAACTATAAATTGTACCACAAATGACAAAGCAAAATAGCGAATTCATTTGCATTTGCCATGTTTGCTTTCGGTTTCACGATTCCGATGAAGCAGACCATGCCAACCCTGAGTGTGACCCTTCATGCATACATGCCCTGATTCCCATTCTGAAAAAAAATATGAAAAGTGGAACAATAAATTATTGATAACCTGCCAAACAATCATGAAATTCGCCATCGCCAGCCCCATCTGTGGTGTGATGCTGCCTGCTATGTATGAGAAAACGATCGATTTGCACCGCAGTGTTAAGACCCTGGGTAAGATTACCACCCTGCAAGCACGGTACAAGGGACGGCTTCCGAATTTAAACGTCATTTGACATCGGCCGCTAGCAGCATTTTAATTGACTGTTCATTGGTTTCATTATTCCAAGCATGATTTTTAACAAGGCAGAACAAATTATAATAGGTTTAATGTAGAAAACAGGACATTAAAAAACAAATTGAGGAAAACAAAATATCCAACAGAATGGAGCATTATAAGGAATGTTTTTGTTGAAATCGGACTACAAATTAATTAAATTTTAAACATGCGAATCCGGTTTGGTTCCCGTCGATTTATAACGCCGTAGGAGTTAATGGTAAGAACGAAAAGGGGGGGGGGACCAAATGAGGGGTCGGTATTTTTTTAAACCCTGTCGAACTATAGATTTGCAATAGCTTTCAATACGTGTATACGCGTTAGTCTACAAGAGCTTCGCTTCGCGCTGCTAAATATTAATTTGTCCAGGCTTTTAAATTTCAAGCGTTGTCAGAAGTGATACAAATACATGACAATTTGGAGGTTTAAATTTTAAAAAAAAAAAAAAAAAAAAAAAAAAAAAAAAATGCCATATTTTTTTCATTTTCACAGATCTGTTAAACAAACCAAAATATGACCACACATGAGTTTCTAATTGTTAAGGTCAGAATATGCAAAATTCGTATTTTTATCGTGATTTCTGGATATTATAACTAAAATATATCTAGATGGTAATTGGAGATTTTAAGGTAATTTAAGACCTTCCATTTTGGCCGACATCTTGGAAGTAAGGAAAGAAATAATATTAATATGCCTGGACGTGACAAGAGCTTACGATGCCTTACAAGTGATAGCATCGATACTTGCACCGTGAGAATCGAAAAAATATGGAAATGCATGTTTTTAACTTAAAAAACAGGGATAAGTATAAGTGTGACAAGTCCATATAACTGTTTAAATAGAAAAAAAACGCACCAAAATAGTGAAAAAAAAATGAAAGTATTTGAGGAAAATTTGTCTATAATATCCTGCAAATAGACATTACAGCGACGGCGTCTCAAATATGTACGTTAAACAGCTGATGGTGGTTTACACCAGTACAGGAATAAACCAAAGATCAATAATGTTTGATGTTTCAGGTCAAACTGCATTGATCATGGTGCAAAATATCACGCTAAAATCTGTGATATTCACCGGGAAAGGCTTTGTTGATTCTCAAGTCGGAATTTTGATACGCAGTTATAGAATGACCAGAATCAGATATAAAGTACTGCATTGTCTCTTACTACGCGGGATTCACGCCAACCACTGCAGGTTATGTTCGCAATCCATGCCAGTAACAATACATAAAAATAGAATTTTGGATTTTTTCGATTTCGGATTAGCAAATCGCTTCTAATCCCTTTAAACTCAAACAATGGCGTGTTTTCTTCCCACACAAATTGTTATATCAGTCAAACCGTGGAATTTTTCACAATTTTGCAATTTTTGGTAAACTTATTGGGGCTTTTGGCAGCCATCCGGATCTGACAACAAGATAATGATTTGTAAGGTTTCTGATCCCCCTTGAAAATACATGTTTGTTTTCCCTCATATATGATGCAGGTAGAACCTGAGAAGCAAACGCTCAGATTCCTTGTATTCTGTCATATTTGCCATAGAAAAAAAATGCACGCAAGGAATTCCCTAAAATTACCGTTTAAAAATCCCACATTCCCAATCCAGCGATCGGGTCGGCCCCATAGTTTAAGTATATTCTTTCGACTTCCTAGCGGAATAGAATAGTATGGCACAGCTTTGGTAAAGAATAGGGACGGCGGTCCCAATTATAGGTCGTTGATGTAGTGATGGTTTTCTCGAATCATTCTGAAATGCACAATTTCAGTTCCGGTTACATGCTCAACCTGAAAAGGTATTCTGAGTCAGACATAACAATATAAAACAATTAAAAAATAATTATGCTTAACCATGGTCTGGTCTCATACCCCAGGACAATGTCCAAAACCTCCAGGACAATGTCCCATACTCCAGGAAAATGGTCCGCATATCCCCAGGACAATGTCCAATACTCAGGACAATGTCCCATACCCCAGGGACATGTCCCATAACCTCCAGGAACAATGTCCCACTACCTTCCAGGAACAATGGCCCATATCCCCGGGACAATTGTCCATACCTCCAGGACATGTCCATACCTCCAGGAAATGTCCCATATTTCCAGGACAATGTCCATATTCCAGGACAATGTCCCATACCCCAGGGACATGTTTCATATCCCCAAGACAACGTCCCATACCTCCCCGACAATGTCCCATACCCCATGACAATGTCCCATACCCCAGGATCATGTCCCATACACAGGACCATGTCTTATACCCACGGACAAGTCCCATACCCCAGGAACAATGTCCCAACCCCAGGGCAAGGCCCTACCCAGGAAATTGTCCCATACCCCAGGAAATGTCCCATACTCCAGGAGAATATCCCATACACCAGGACAATGTCTTACCCCAGAACAATGTTACATACCTCCAGGACAAGTCCCATACCCCCGGACAATGTCCCATACTCCAGGACGATGTCCCATACCTCCAGGACCGAATGTCCCATACCTCAGGACAATGTCCAATATCCACAGGACAATGTCCCATACCTCAGGACAATGTCCATACCTCGCGGCAATGTCCCAACCGCCAGGCTCAAAGTCCCATATCCCCAGAACACAATGTCCCATACCCCAGACAATGTCCATACACAGGACAATGTCCCTACCCCAGGACAATTTTCTATACATCCAGGCCAAGTCCCATACTCCAGAACAAGGTCCATTTACCCCAGGACAATGTTCCATACTCCAGGACAATTGTCCCATTACCCCCGGACAATGTACCATACCCCAGGACAATGTCCCATACTCCAGGACAATGTCCATATCCCCAAGACAACGTCCCACACCCCGGCAATGTCTGTGTTACCAAGGACAAGGTCCATAACCCAGGACAAGCGTACTGTTGTATATCTAATCAAGGTCGAGAATCTGTAACCTCGAATTCCCTCCAAGTGTTAGCCCCGTGGACTCTTTTACAGATTAGATATTGTGTTCACAAAAGTGCAATGAAAATGATGGGGGTCATTAAATTTTGCAAAATTGAAATTAGGTACTTAGAATGCTATACTGTGTTGTAAATCGAATCAGTTTGAGAAGCCCAAATCCAGCAGATCGTGTCCGGCCCCCTTGGTTTAAGTCGTGGTATGGTATTTATTCTTTCTACCTTGATGACAGCTGTCATCAAAAAATGTTTGTTTGTCCGTAATCCTTCGCTTTTACGGTGTTAATAACCAATGACAACATCTAAAATTAGGATTTCTTGCCCGCCCGCCCCTGAAGAAATACGAATTTAAAAGGGCGCCATCTATTAGTGTGAAATTTTATTATTTTATTTTAAAATATTTATTTATCGTATTTAATTATCCGAGCCTGATTTTTAAAATATCAGCACAACCTTATCATAGGTTTAATGTAGAATAACAAAGTACATAAAAAATACAATTTGCGGAGTGAAAACAAAATATCCAACAGAAGGGAGAATTAAAATACAAATTAATGTGAATATCGGACTACAAATGAAAAAGTCAATATTTTTACAATGGCGAATTCCTGTTAGTTCCCGCCGATTAATAACTCCGTAGGAGTGAATGGTAAGAACGAAAAGGGGGGGATCAATTGAGGGTCGGTTATTGTGTTAAAACTGTTCAGACTGATAGATTTTCAATAGATGTCAATATGTACATTACGCGTTTGTCTATAAGGCTCGCTTCGCGCTCTCGCTTATAATGATTATTTGGGCCCCCAATATGCCACATTTTAAACAATTTTCATTGATTGGACCGCTCATCTTGAATCTTGGAAGCGCATGTTTTCGTTCTTTAGGCATTTTGACGTTGTTATAGAAATACAGGAAGCTAATCGGTTTATATGATAAGTATATTTTAATTTGAAGTATGATTATTGTCATACTTAATTTGCATACAAAATGGTGAAAAAATTATGCTCGAAAAAAATGGCAGGCACCATCTTTTTTGGCCCAATAATATTCATATTACAATAAAACGTTGGAAAGCCCAGGGAAACACATTATTTAGGCCCCCAATAATTAATGTCGCTATATCGGGTTTTATTAAACGATAGAAATTTGATGGGCCACTTTGGGTTTGAGCTGACATTGTTTTTGGTTTTTTTCAGTGAAAGACTCACAACATGAACCATTTAAAAGCAAAAAACAATGAAACCATTGCGGTGGAGGTTTATACTAATATATTCATTATTACTAAGTTTTCGGGAGTACAGAAAGTATTGCCACTTTCTGGTGGATAGTGGTAGCTTATGTTATTGGAGAGGGCTTGAATATTTGTGTGATGTTAAGTGCCTGTGGGTAGACTAATGTATGGGTCATACGTGTTTTTTTATATAAACTAGAAGTGGGGTGGTATTGGTGTTGGGAACATTAAAAAGGTGTGTTTGTTCATTGTGATTTTTGTACCATTACACATTCGTAAGCGGTTACGGTATTTTTTAACTACCGAGCGAGAAATACGCTCAAACACAAAGAAATGAGCATAGGCCTGTGCACAAAATTTCTTGTTTTTATCCCCCTGGCTTGAAAAGTAGAGGGGGGAGGGGATTGCGATAGCGCGCCATGCCGCGTATGTGTTTTTCCGCCGAGATGCGTTCTTTAAAGAAGAAATAGGCACCAATTCGCGATACTTGTCAGTGTTGCATCCTTAGTGGCGTGTTATTACCTCTTCAATGTAATGATTTAATGCCTCCTAATTGGGCGCTATGTTACACGGATACAATTAGGCTCCGCCTCTTGCTGCCTTTTTTGCTTGGACTGATGCATGACGTTAACCTTAATAACATGTATTCATCAGAAGGACTATTCCATTAGCTGTTTGGGTAAGGTAATAACGGAAATTGATATCCTGCCTGTGGCAGAATAATTGCGTCGGACGTAAGTTACTGAAAATTATGAAGAAAAATAAAATTATGTGATGATTATACACTGCAAGACAGGCCGCGTAGCCAGCCCGGTGCAGTGGTTCTGAGGGGCAATTTCCCGGAGGTGCAACAAAGTCCCGATCACAGGCAAACATCTCCCGGTCACAGAGCACAAGGTCCGAAAAAAAGGGCTGATTTAAAGGGAATATCAGTCTTTTTTCCAGATTTCCCTTCATTTTGTTTTCAGAGGGGGCAGTCTGCCCCTTCTGGCACCCCACCGGGGCTACCCACTGCTGCAAGAGATAATTTAAGAAATACGAGAGGTTGTGGTTTCTCAGAATGCGATAGCACATATAAATTTGTCCCAAGACCGTAACAGGGCGCTTGCGGTTCGCTTAATTAATTGCCATTATAGGGATTACCGTAGGGGAATCCGTGGCACGTAATAAAACTCCGAAGTTGCACCGAAGATCACGATTTGCCGAAAGTTGTCGACCCGCTACTAATTCTTGCATGCCAAGGACTGGTAGTATGGGGTCGGTGTTTGGACAAGGATGTAGAGCAGCTCAGTCATGGTCTGCATTAAGTTCCATATGGCCCCTTCCCCCTCTGAATTCAGCAGCCTTACTGAAAACAACCCAGAGTTCCTTCTGTGTAAACATACACCATTCATTTATGAATGCTCACCTTGCTCATCATCAACACGCATAATGAATTCATTTCCAACTTTAGGACAGGTATCAACCATTACAATTCTATTAGCAGAAGTGGATTAACCAGAATGGTAACACTCGCAATATCCATTGTATTTTCACATAAATATGTTTCCATTTTAGAAACTGTTCAACATGTAACAAGATATTTCCAAACATGTACAACCACCGCACCTTTTTATACCGTCCACTACAATATTAGCTGGTCACCATGTAACTAAGTTTTGACCACGCTATATTTACTATAAAATCACTGCCAAAACAAACTACCATTGTTTGTGTCTTTATGGTTAGTCTCCAATTTTCAATCACCATCAATTCATCACCGCCATAAAATTTAATCATACAGACCATTGTCACCCACGAGCAGTACCAAGTAGCTTCCACAATGCATTGCTTCCTTGGAAGTTTTTACAGGTTGCCATGTGGATCGTTGAGATGAAACGTATTAAATACAAGTTTGTGACAGTAATATCAATTTAGCCATGTTTCATCACTAACGATCCACATCAGTACCCTGTAAAAAAACCTCCATTGGAAGCCAGCATTGTGGGAAGCATTGAAATTCTTATCTTATGTCACCCCCATTGGTTATAAACAAGATTACCCACCCAGTCCTCTGAGACGAAACATTTCGGCGCACCTACTGCCACGATCCAAGAGCCCCAATAATGTTTGAACATGGTTTAAAAACCACCAGTTTGTAAATACCATACAGAAACAATAACAATCTTTTTGTTTCAGTGCCCAACATACCCTAATCCAAATAACAATTATTTTCCAAGTAAAAGCAACCTCAAATCTAAGAATGGAAGAAAAGAGCTAGAAGGACCCAACGACCCACTTGACGTTGAACGATTATCTGCCGCCCTCTAATTGCAATTGTTAGTCATATTCTCTCAAGTGGCCATTCCGAGGATAATCCTATTCAGAATTTCTGGCTCGAGCAAAATTCTCAGTTCGTGGGTTGTGTCCTCTTCATTGCGAAAAGATTCCTGGTCATCGGGTGAATCGCGAATACTTCAGAACATATAAGCCCCACTCCATGGAAAACCGTCCAACAACGCGGGGCCCGTGGGTTCTTGGTTTTGCTCGGGAAAAAAACCCATGCTCGTTCCTAAAAAAAAAAGAGGACTAGCTGCAAATTGGCGGGAAACTAACAGCACGGGTAATCAAATTCAAATTAATCAAGTTTTAGTCCCGCCAGGGGTACAAATGCAGTTGTTGATTGTGAAAACCTGGGTTTCAATGATACAAATAGGAAAAAATAATCTTAAAACAATATCAGCAAAATAACCCTAATGTGTATTTTTTTTCTTTCAAGTTATTACACGTGTCATTTTTCTTTTGTATGTTTTGGCCTATTTTAAATGGTTATTCCTTTTTTCTGTATTGAGAACAGCCCCGCAAGGGTATAATCTTCAAAAACTGCAAAATTAAAAAATTACCTTCAATCTTCAATCAATTTTTTATTTGTTCAATCATAGAATAGGCCTCACCAAAAACATATGATTAATAATTATGTCATAATCAATTACAGTGAAAAATTAAATTGATACAATATAAACACAAATATTTTGCATACAAGTAAAGATGTTTTATAATAACTATACGTGGTAATATTTCTAAAGAGAGTAATATAACTGGGATAATACTAAACATAGTAGAAAAATATTTTAAAAAGCACAGTAAGGGATGTTCCATAGTACTGGCTGTACCGTTAGGTTTGTATATTTTCACTGAAACTAGTAATACTTTCACCAAAGCTGGTCCAATTACAGGGGCCCGGGAATATTTTTAAACTGGAAATTGGCTCCCTGTTAGAGGTCATTTCAGAACCCCTGGAAACGAGCATGGGTGCCACCGAAAAACCCAAGATGCCCCCCGGTCCAACTTTTCCCCAATTTAGTCCAAACTTTCCGTCCCCCTTGATTTTTCACACTGGGCAGGCTTGGGCAGTAAAGTTTGAACGCATAACGATGTACATAAACTTTCTTATATAACAAAACAACCCAAATACCACCGGAGGCCTCCGGACATCGTTTGTAATTGCAATAACTTTACACTTTTTACGTGTTCGGACATAGGTTTTCAAAATATTCTACTCTAATGGTTGCTCGCCTATCACGATGGGGTGCGGCAGTGGGATTATGATCAAAGGGCGGTTTTTGAATCCTTCCTTTTGTGCGGTGAATGGATAACAGATTAAAATCGATGTGTACGTCGTTGTGGTTCCTTCTTATCTCTTTCCTTCCATGATCTAAGTGATTGTACAACCAACCTGGCTCTATTGTCATGTGCTATAAGTGGTTGGTGTGTATTCCCGTTGATTTTGTTGCTGTTTTGAATTTAAAAGGGCCTAAACGTCAAAATTATGGGTGCAAATTTTTCGGACTGATGTCTCCCTTCTCCAAGGGGGAATTTAGTACAGGGAAAGATTTTAAATCGAGATCAAATTGTGTTTAAGGGCCCGCATATATTAATGGTAACTCTTAATTTTAGACACGTAAACTATAAAGATGCATTAACTCCTACAAGAATGTCAAAATAAGGACAATAAACCATTATTCTTCTTAAAGCTTATAAAATGAGAATTCACAAAATGGAGTTTTTTTATTAAACAAGAGAGGTCATTTAATATGGCACATGAGTTGAACACACCTTTGCATAAAAAAAGGAATAAAAAATATTCAATATAAAATGGTTTTTCTCGCCATATGACTTCCTATTTCAACTTCTGGACTTCATGGGATTAAAATAAGCACTAGGTTATTAGCAATCCCTATGGATGGCTTTTTGACCTGATTATGCTTTGTATTTTTTGAAAATATGGCCTTTTAGTGGACATGAAGAAAAAGCGCAAAACTTTTGATAATTTTGGTTGAAAAAATTGTTGTGGGGGGTGTGATCATCAAAAATACCAATCATAGGATTAATTTAAAATAATAAGATAACCTTCCTTTCCGAATTTCATTGATTTTTGACGATTACTTTTTTAGATATATCCCTTTTCAGGTAAAAAATCAGCCATTTTTTTGAGACAATTGCATTTTCGTCAAAAAAACAATTACTTTGGGCCATATTTTCAAATGAAAGATTTTGCCTTTTAATTTCTTTTATGGATCAAAATGAATTATTTGAAAAATTATCTGTAGCACTAATAGCGTCAAATGTGTTACATTTTTCCATTTGAGGAAAATCCTCACCCAGTGATTCAAAAAATCACGCCGGGTGAAAAACAATAAAAAACAAAGAACTTATTTCTTTTGTTTTTTATTGTTTTGCAATCGTCATTGCGTCATTATCAATGCAAAAAATCGCACAATAACTTTTGAACCAAATATGCAATTTTGAATGGGATAAACCCATTTGGAAAGAGCAAAACATTCTCTTTAAATAAATTAATAATCTATTTTTTGTTTTTTTACCATATGCAGGCCTTAATGTACCTAACGCGTTCATCTCCATCATCAATGATTGAGAAAAAGTATATAGTTACCTAGGTTCCAAAGCCGTTGCCCATACTGGTTTCAGTCCCCCTGGGAGTAAGCTCCATGTTGTTGAAGTGGTGTCAAATGATTCCTTGTGTCATAATAACTTGGTACGGAGGCTTCACTATAAATCCCTATTAAATAACGAGACTCGGAGACACAGTTATCTTAGTTCTGACATGTTGTAGACTCCAATTCATCACAATTGCGCAGTTGTCTCAGATCACACACGTACTAGGGTGATCCATAACAACTAAAATCATAAGGTGAAGCTTGATTAGGCAATTACCACAATCTGAAACTAAAAATGCCTTTAAACTGATTTGTGTT
>JAMKCH010036720.1:0-15133 GCA_023653785.1 Ophioderma brevispina | reverse complement strand
GTGTTGTTAAATCTAGGAGCGCTTTCCTGTAAACACAAGACAGGTGCGTCTTGTGATTAGAAATGGCAAAAATAGCCATTTAGGGATTTAAGGAGGAATGCCGAGGAGATGACAACCTGTTTTGTCTGCGGAAGCCTTTCCGTATGCTTGATACCACTTAAGTGTCGACCATATAACAAGGCCATATATTTTGGAAAACCCGTCGCACCTAAGGGCGACTGCATGCCACCAAAAAAACCCGTCGTTCCCTATGCAATGCAATTCAAAGAGACTGACATTCTCTAGTTGGCCTAAAATTCCTGGCTCAAAGTCCTAAACGCTAAGCCCTGGAGCACAAGCGGCAGGTCCCACTTCGGAACGAGTGAACGAACTTGGTGACGTGCCGAAAACATGCTATGAAGCAGATTCGTTGGAATCGGGCTATTAGAGACAACTGAGGTTGCGCTCTGAAACCCAGATGGAGTGCCCCAATCACTATGGGTCAGCACCCGACTGTTTGGGCACCAACACCCTAGTGAAAGATTCTATATTTAGGAAATCCCCAATGTGCCCTACAGACGTAGACAGCGGATTGATATCTCGATTGGAGCACCATCTATAATAAAACCGGCGATCAAGAATCATAGATTCCCCGCCCTGCGAGATGGAGCGATGCCTTCAGAAAGTCTTGTCTGAATGCGGCAGACAGTCAGGTTGAGAGCGTGGTAGTATCCCCTGGGACGAAGGGCCTCGCGGGGGGACCGCTTACCAGATCCCGTCCTGAGATCGAGAAAGACAAGGTTCCCACTGATAGCAGCTCTAGTGAGACCGACATGGCCTTACCAGCAGAACCAGTTAGTTGTCGGAGATGCGGAAACCTATCGAAGACTATCATCGCAAATGAGGGGGGCTTGATCCATGAGTAGCTACGTTGGAAGCTGGTGATCATGGCAGAGGACCCAATAGGTCAACAGTGGGGACGCTGTAGACCTTCTAAAATGTCCAGCTGGAAGGAGGTGCCATTCAACTGACTGACCCTTTATCTTGTTGACGTCTGGCACTTTGTGCCCTTCCGGGAGAGGGGTGTGCCCTAAGGTCTCTACCCCACCATTACATGGGACCGCCGCCTATCAGATCTATGTTCGGTGCCTGACACCATTTGCAAGAATGGGGGATTCTTGTCTCCCTCGTTGCTGTATGGCATTACCGTCATGTTGCAATATTGTACCAAGATTACTTTTCCTCTCTTCAGAGTGACGCAGTTGCTTCAGTGCAGAAAGATAGCCCACAGCTCCGAGCGCATGCTTGATGGCAAGGGATTGCAGGGAGATCCCCCGAGTACTGTGTTAGGGTCTTCCAAATGAAGTGTTGGGGTCAGATAAACCCGTTTAAAGTTTTCAGGTCAGATTGGCCCCACTCCCCGATATTTTTGTAGTAAAAAGAAGGTGGATGTCCGAAATTGCAACGAGAGCCATATCACGGCACGTTAGGCCAAAAAGCAGATTCTCCGCCGGAGCTTGTCCCATTTGGTAGTGTAGGTCTCTTGGTGAATTAGGTAGGATAAACACTCACCCTTCGGACTGGGGTAGGGCCCGCCGTGAACTCTTTTGCATACAGTTCCTTGGGCTACCATGTTGCCAGAACCAAAAGGTCATGGGCAACTGCCTGCACATGCCCTGCCAAATTCCATGGATGACCGTCCCCGCCCACAGGCAGGGCATTAGGCGCGACACCACAACCCTTGGATTGACCCAAACCTTAAGGTCCTTTGGCCTTACTCATGTTCATTTACCACGGAGCTTGCCGCCTTCCTTCCTTCTTTGCCCTGAGCGGTTCTTAGTTGCCGAGGTGCACTTTATCCGCTTTTGCTTGAGCTTGGAGGGGAGCCCATTGACCTGTCTGAAAGGCCTTTAGTCGAGGCAGTGGCCCATCTCTAGCATATCACGAGAATCCTCGAAATTTAGGGCTTTTGTGACCCTATTGACGGTCCAACTTCACCGAATTGGCCAATAATGGCGGCCATCTTAAAAATTCAATGTGTGGACCATTGGATGAAATGATAGACCAACAAAAGGGTTCTGTATCAAAAACATAGGTTATAGAGACACTTGAATCTTGCCTCTAGGTGCGGTAGAAAGAGAATTATGGACTAAAAAGTTATTTTGGCGGCCATTTTTGGAATTCAATATGGCGGCCACCAGGGGGCGTAATTTTTTTGGTCTATTTTTTTTCGTAACCTCTGATGCTACAGAAATCATGTACAAAGTTTCATACTTTTTCTGTTCTTCAAAAATTGAAGATTTGCTGGCGAAATCCCCCTTAACCTGCTTAACTATTATAAACCTAAGCAAACAAGATCAAAAATAGCACCGTTACCTGGGACATTGAATGCGCCCCGCAAGTAAAACTTTCAGAACACGAGAGTTATTATAAGGCAAAGCAAAGACTTAAGCAAGGTTTGGAATAAAAACTGAAGCCTATTGACCAATTTATACACAACAATGATATAATATTGAAAGGGGCGTTTTGAACCGGCGAGAAAATAGCTGGAATGCCAAATTGTGAATTTGAATGAGAGTTAACTGGCCTATTACACCAATTGATATACCGATCTGGTCCATTGGTTCGAATTGAATGTACCCTGCATGACACCAACACTAACATTTCGCCTGACCCTTCTTAACAAATCGATAGCAATTGGTTTAAAATTTGGCTTGGTGCTTGCAAATGCCAATGCCAGAAATAACCCGATTGTAAAATAACATTTTCATTGGAAGTAAAAAGGCGTATAAACACATTAGCTTTTACGACAAAGAACGGTTGCAAACCAAAACAACCGAGTGTGCGTTTAGTGCTCAATTGGTAGCAATGCTTGATTCAATATGATACAAAAGGATATGGCAGGGGTATCTCACCGTTTCACTGTCCATCACTCTCGGGTTTTCAAACTGGAGAAGTAAGCACAAACTCAAATCACACTAAAAACAAGTTCGTCCCTTACAGAAGTAAATACCAGGCTGACAGTATGCAGGCCCGCACAGGTCTTGAACCTTGGTCTCCTCCTGTGTATTTCCTTCGCAAAACTCATGAACTTACCCCTTCAACTGGCCTGGATCCTTTCGAAGGATATTACCGTTAATTTAACCGATTGGTAACGTAGCAGGTAAGTGTACTGTGTGTCCCAAAAAAACGCAACACTTGGTTGGCAGGGCCCATAGTTTTGAACAAAGCACTTGAACCTACTTATCCTTTGTTTGTAAGATAAGAAGGTACTGTTAACTAATATCCCTGAAAAGTCATAAAGGTAATTTATATTTTTCAAGATATGACCCCAGAAATCAAGTAACCTGGCATGACCCCTTTAACCAAATTGAGGCGCTTATTAACTACAAATACGGCACTGTCCGTTTTGCGCCCTAGAACCACCAATATGAATATCAAGTCCCAACCACTCCGTGCCCATTTCCCCCCTTTTTAAAAGACAGGTGCGGCAACAAATATTAGCTTATGAATGTTTCCATTGGAATAAAACTAAAAACATGCTTTTAAAATTTTTAAGTGTTTTAAAAAAAACCAATAACTTAAAAAGCTTAAAAGAGCGATATTCGGCATGTATGATCAACACACACCTCGTATATGGTCCAAATAAGACTGCATTGGATAGAGCTAATCATTCATCATTTGTTGACGCACACAAAGAGTATCTAACCCAAAATTTAATGACGAATAATTATACTGATATCTGTGATGGAGTTTTGTTGTTGAAACAGATCGGGTTTCCCTCATAAAGTAGAATGTAACATTATTTCAGTAGTAACAAACAAGTTGCAGCCAACGCTTTATCATTGTATGTAATGTGGGGTTTTGTCTATGGACTTCAGTATAGTTTTATTTTCTTGAAACATATTTTTCACCAATAAATTAATGTTCTATTATCAGTTAAATAATTAATATAATTATGTAAATGCCGTCATTTGACCCAGTAACAGTCGTTTCGCAAGAAAGTTGGCAAGTAAAATGTTTATTGCAATTCAATATTGTATTTGCCATTCTGTTCTTCATTGTCAGTCTTGTGGTTAACAATGGTTAACCAGCTCCTCATTTTTGTAAAATGGGTCTGCGGGTTACTTATTGTTGGGTAATACTTAAAAACTATTGATGCTTGCCTTATGAATTTTCAGAATATTAGCTAACATCCCATCTTACCTTACAACAAAGAATAAGCAGTCATTATGCTTTTGTTTCAAAACTTATGGCCCTACCACCAAAGTGTTGCGTTTTTTGGGACACACGTAGAGTATCGCATACGAGGGATGATGAAAAAACTCTTCAACCACACCCGTAAACCTGTCCACAACAAACGACATCGACAACAATTAATTTTACAAAAAAGTTAATATGAGGAGAGGAGAAAAACCATCCTACACAGTGAAGCACTATGAGTTTGACCGACAAGACGCGAAAGCCAATACAGCGGACAAAGGACATGCAATGGATCCGATTGGATACTGAAGCCTGAAAGATGACTCGATGATTGGACAAGGCGCATGAGGATTGCTATTTATCATAACACTCCTCGGCGAACAATAGAGCTTAAAGAGCAACACCAAGGACGCCAGTGCTTCTTTCCGACAGGCCGCTCCTAAACTAGTTGTCCTTACATGAAACTCCGGGTCAGGAAAAATTATTAACGGGAGTGTGTTGTTTAACTATAGTCATAGGTCTAGGGATCAAATATAATCCATAAATTTTTTGATTTTTGTTCAAATGCATCCCCAGTACCCGCACCTCCTACAACGAAAAAGATAGAACTTCCCGGACTTACGGGAATATTGGCTTGTGAAATCGGTCGTTTTCTTCTTATGACAAATTAAGGAGTGTTTGGTTAAATTAACTATTCTAGGTCTAGTGACAACAAATTATCCATAAAAATTTTGATTTTGGTCAATAAAAAATACCTCCCCCAGTACCCGCACTCTTTCCCAAAGAAAAGAGAAAGACGTTCACCCCGTAGCTTAAGGGATAGAATTAGCTTTGAATATCGGTCGTTTTTCTCCCAAGACAATAATTAAGGGATGTTTGGTTAAATTACCATTCATAGGATTCTAGTGACCAAAAAATACCATGAAATATTTGCTTTTTGATTTTGGTTCAAATCCATTCTCCAGTACCCGCACTCTTCCAACAAAGAAAATAGAAAACTTCACCGTAGCTTAAGGTATATATTAGCTTTGAAATCAGTCTTTTTCTTCGTATGACATACTTAGGAAGTTTTGGTTAAATTATTACATTTCATAGGTCTAGTGACAAAAACCATCAATGGAATATTTTGATTTTGGTTTAAATCCATCCCCGTACCCGACTCTTCTCACAAAGAAAATAGAAGACTTGCCGTAGCTTAAGGGATATCGATTCGCTTTGAATCTGGCGTTTCTTCCGTATGACATGAATAGGAAGTGTTTGGTTTCATTTTAAATTATATTCATAGGTCTAGGACAAACTTAATCCATCCCATCTTTTGATTTTGGTTCAAATCCATCCAGTACCCGCCCTTTTTTTCCCAAGAAAAGAGAAAGACTTCACCGTAGAGATTAAGGAATATAATTAGACTTTGAAATCGGTCGTTATTCTTCCAATGACAAATTTAGGGAGTGTTTTGGTTATTTACTGTTCATAGGTCTAGTGACAAAAATAATCCATGAAATCTTTTTGATTTGCTTGGTTCCAAATCATCACAAGTACACGCACTTTCCAAAAACACAGAAAATATAGCAAGACTTCACCGGAGCCTAAGGGAGATAATTAGTTTGAATCGGTCGTTTTCTTCCTTGATGTTTTATTTACAAATTAATATTTCATAGTCTAGTGACAAAAATAATCTAGAAATATTTTGATTTCGGTCAAAATCAATCCCAGTACCCGCACTCTTTCCACAAAGAAAATAGAAAGACTTCAAAAAGTGCAACCCAGTGTAATTTCCCATAACGGTCAGTCGATTTTTTAACATATTCGCTGGACCCGATAATAGCATTTAGTCTCAGTGGTCCGTCCGTACGGCGTAAGAGCGCCCTTTACCGTTAAGTCTTTGAAAAAGATAAAACTCGGATTGCACCGGATGTTGATGCGGGTGATGCCGATTTGAATTCATGTTGCTGTTAATCCATAAAATATTTTGATTTTGGTTCAAATCCATCCACAGTAACAAGCACTCTTCCCACAAAGAAAATGAAAGACTTCACCGTAGCTTAAGGGAGATAATTAGCTTTGAAATCAGACGTTTTCTTTCTTCCTATGACATAATTTAAGGCGGCGGGTTTGGTTAAATTACTATTCATGGTCTAGTGACAAAAATAATCTATTAAAAAAATGATTTTGTGTCACATTCCTCCCCGTAACCGACACTCTTCTTCCCACCTGAAATCGAAAAAACTCACCGTGGATTAACGCACGCCGCTGCGGCAAAACAGTGTCAATTTCCCTTAATCGTCATTTTCGATTAAAATATTCGTGACCAGCTATAGCCTTTGGTTCAGATCTCCGTCCGATAACGCGTAAGAGTGTGCCCCTTACCGTTAAGGAAGTCTTTGAAATAGACTACCACTCGGGTTGCACCGGATGTTGATGCTGGTTGATGCCAGATATTGATTCACTGTTGCTGTTACTCTATGAAATATGTGATTGTGTTCAAAAATCCATCCCCATTACCCCCGCGCTCTTCCCACAAAGAAATTGAAAGACTTCACACCGTGCTTAAAGGAGAATACATTCGCTTTGAATCGGTCGTTTCGTGTATGAAATAATTAAGGGCGTGTTGTTGGTTAAATTACTATTCATAGGTCTAGTGACAAAATAATGCATAAAATATTTTGATTTTGGTTCACATCCATACCCAGACCCCCCCGCATCACTTCTCCTTTCCCACACGAAAATAATAGACTTCACCGTAGCTTAAAAAGGAGACACTTAGCTTGGAATCGGTCGTTTCTTCTTCCTATGACATATTAAAAAAAAATGATTTTGGTTCACATCCATTCCCAGTACCGGACACTCTTCCCTACATGAATTTATAGAAAAACCTCAACGTGGCTTAACAAACAAAACACCGCTGCAAAACAGTGTAATTTCCCATAACGGTCATTTCGATTAAAATATTCGTGACCAGATAAAGCCTTTGGTTCAGTCTCCGTCCGATACGCGTAAGAGCGCCCTCTTACCGTTAACTCTTTGAAAAAGACTAGCACTCGGGTTGCACCGGATGTTGATGCTGGTTGATGCCGATTTGAATTCACTGTTGCTGTTAATCGATAAAATATTTTGATTTTGGTTCAAATCCATCCCCAATACCCGCACTCTACCCACAAAGAAAATAGAAAAAAACTTCACCGTAGCTTAATTGAGATAATCAGCTTTGGAATCGGTCGTTTTCTTCCTATGACATAATTAAGGGAGTGTTTGGTTAAATTACTATTCATAGGTCTAGTGACAAAAATAATGCATAAAATATTTTGATTTCGGTGTGCATCCATACCCAGTACCCGCACTCGTCGCACAATGAAAATAGAAAGACTTCACCGACGCTTAAAGGAGACAATTAGCTTTGAAATCGGTCGGTTTTTTTTCATATGACTTAATTAAAAAAATGATTTTGGTTCACATCCATTCCCAGTACCGACACTCTACCCACAATGAAAATAGAAAAACTTCACCGTGGATTAACGCCGCTGCAAAACAGTGTAATGTCCCATAACGGTCATTTCGATTTAAATATTCGTGACCAGACTCCATAAAAATAATCCATACAAAAATTGATTTTGGTTCACATCCATCCCCAGTACCGACACTCTTCCAACAATGAAAATAGAATAAAAATTCCTTTAAAAAGGAAAGGGGCGCCCCAAGGAGTGAGCGTTGATTGGGTTGTTCTATGTGGTTGGGAAATAAATAAATGTAAGTAAGAAAAAAAAAAAAAAAAAAAACCGCTGCAAAACAGTGTAATTTCCCATAACGGTCATTTCGATTAAAATATTCGTGACCAGATAAAGCCTTTGGTTCAGTCTCCGTCCGATACGCGTAAGAGTGCCCTCTTACCGTTAAGTCTTTGAAATAGACTAGCACTCGGGTTGCACCGGATGTTGATGCTGGTTGATGCCGATTTGAATTCACTGTTGCTGTTAATCTATGAAATATTTTTGATTTTGGTTCAAATCCATCCCCAATACCCGCACTCTTCCCACAAAGAAAATAGAAAAACTTCACCGTAGCTTAAGGGAGATAATTAGCTTTGAAATCGGTCGTTTTCTTCCTATGACATAATTAAGGGAGTGTTTGGTTAAATTACTATACATAGGTCTAGTGACAAAAATAATCCATGAACTTCCTATGACATAATTAAGGGAGTGTTGGTTAAATTACTATTCATAGGTCTAGTGACAAAAATAATCCATCAAATATTTGGATTTTGGTTCAAATCCATTCCCAGTACCCGTACTCTTTTCCCAAAGAAAAGAGAAAGACTTCACCGTAGCTTAATAAAAAAAAAAAAAAAAAAAAAAAAATAATCCATACAAAAATTGATTTTGGTTCACATCCATCCCCAGTACCGACACTCTTCCAACAATGAAAATAGAATAAAAATTCCTTTAAAAAGGAAAGGGGCGCCCCAAGGAGTGAGCGTTGATTGGGTTGTTCTATGTGGTTGGGAAATAAATAAATGTAAGTAAGGCACGGTAGACACAATATCAGATTGAATTCGTGAAGTTTTATTGCAACGTGCTTAGTACAAAAGTGTTTGAAATAAGTATTAAAAAAGAGATATATTATGTTATGACGTCTCCTGGACGTCAAAGGTCAGAAATTACCCTTTCAAACACAAAAAAAATGAGCCTTGTGCACAAGTGATCTCAATTTTAATATATATAACAGATTTTAATGATGTAATTGGTTCAAGAATTTCGGTATGTCCAAAAAATACATAAATCAAAATACACAATTACACACAATTTTATATAACTGAAACTTAATGTTCAAAAGAGGCGTTGCAGTTCAACGATTGATATGTCCTCTCAGCGAAGAATTTCAAAAATGACAGCATGCAAAGTCACGCTTATAAATCCTCAGGTAATATTCCATTGGAATCTTCTCAGTCCTGAAGAAAACTTTTGTCCAGCAGTTCAAGACGACAAGGACAAATTAAGTCCCTCGACGATAATAAAATCCACACTTATAAGTCCAAGAGAATCACCCACGATTTCTATCGTCCACAATTGGGAATCCATTTGATTCCACACTTTCGGCTTCAAAGACGACAGTAGAATAATTACAGCAACTCTGCTAACATGAAATTATATATCCTGGCACTCGGTACTTTACAGGTATGCTCCTCACTGCAGAGTAAAACTAGCTATCTTCTCGCTACTTGTTACCTAGTGGATGCTGGCAGAGAGTCCTTACTCAATCTGCCATTAGATTGACTTTCATAGAGCGAGATTCCCCTTTTAACATAATATTATAATTTCACATATATAACTTTAGGGGACATCCCCCAGGTCATGTAATGTGTTTTGATCTTAAAACACAAACAAGTGAAAGTCAGTTTCTAATTAGCATTCTTGGGGAATCCACCACTTCCCCTATTGTGCATCTATCTAACAGGTGCATCTAGCAAAACAAATACAGGAATTCCCCTTCCTCTCTTTCATCGTAACAACAAAGTACTTGTCCCGTGAGAAATCTTTTCTCAAATAAAATTGAGAAATAATATTTTAAAAGTTGATCAAAAAAGGAGGCCATATAACAATATTGAAGACAAGACTATAGGATGAACAGTTTAGTTATTGGTGAAGTTTGCAATTTTGTATAGGCGCCAACAACCAAATAGCGTCGTATAGGAAAATAAGGAATTAAGAAAAGCTTTATTTTTGTATAAATACAAGGTAAAAAGAAATGTTTAGTGTGTAAAATATGAAACTATACTAAGACATTACTTGGTTGTTTGTTAATATTTGTTGCACTTAATAAGAATGGAAATGGTTTATTTCAGCAT
Source organism: Ophioderma brevispina (assembly GCA_023653785.1). NCBI lineage: Eukaryota > Metazoa > Echinodermata > Ophiuroidea > Amphilepidida > Ophiodermatidae > Ophioderma > Ophioderma brevispina. The sequence continues at coordinate 5,112 of JAMKCH010036720.1, read as the reverse complement.
TCTAGGGAGTGGGATTTGTTATTGAGGCTATGTTGGCAGATAACAGTGGATGGGGTGGATTTTGAGAGTGCCTTTTGTTGTGGTCAATGAAAGGTTTTAACATGACCTTTGACCTTGATAGTGACCCTTGACTTCAAAACAACTAAGGTGTGCTTATAAACCATAAATGGGTTTGGTTTTAATTGAATAGCATAATCCAATGAGGTCACTGTTTACTTTTCAGCTATTTTACAACGTGACTTCACAAGACATTTGACAGGTATGACAGGTATTGAGGCTTTGATATTATTAACAAATGAGGTATTCCTATGTGCACCTTTGATTTTATATAAACCACAAAAATGCATAAAAAAATCATGCCTTGTTCAATTTTCACCAATTTGAAGGGTTATTTTGAGTAACAGTTACATGGTGAGGTGGGGGGGGGGGGACTTCAATCATTAATAATGTGCCATCAAGTAATAATTTGCATAATTATGCCTTAATTTGCATAAATTTTGCGATATTTTTCCTATTTTCTGCGACTATCGGTGAATTTTAACCACAAAATCGTATAAAAAGAATGCCTAGTCTAATTTTCAACAGATTGAAGTGTTATTTTGATTATGACAGTGGGCCCCTAATATAAAATGTTAGGACCAAGGATCTTTATTATATTTTGCATAATAGAGCCTAATTTGCATTAAAATGGATGTATTTCGTGTTATCGGGTCGTGGATGTGTGATGATCTTGTTCATCAGTGTATGATGTGTATCTATTTACACTTGTTGTAATTTAAATGAATGTTGTGACTAGAATTACTGTGGTATGTTTTTAAAAAGCTGATTTTTTTAAATATAAATTTTTAAATATTGTGGACTAAAATGTATTGGTATGTTTTATTAAGGTTTTGATGATTTTTAATAATCTTACGGACACGATATAACACAATTGTGTGGTTGTTGTTATGAACACATGTTTATATTTATGTTAATCTTATTTTATTTTGGGTCACTAGGTGTTAAATTTCTTTTTTTTATTTTTATTAATTGTTAAAAAACATTTGTCTTCGTATTTCGTTTTTTTTAAGTAGGCTATTGTCATTTTTTTCATTTTTACTATTCGGGTTTTATTTCTTTCAAGTAATTTGTATTACTTTTAAGTTTTAAAGGAGAAGACATATTTTGCTCAGTTTAAAATGCTTATTTTAGTGTTTCATTAATTTGTTCGTATTCAATATTTCATTATTTCTTAATTCTGTTTTAAACTTTTAATTACTTACTACTTACTAACGTTGTTCATATTAATGCTCAAGTTTCATGGTTATTATATTGCGTTTTTATTTTAATTGTATTTTAATAATTCCACGCCCACATCCTTTCCTGAACAAACTCGGGTTGCTTTTCATACCTAGAGTAGGGTGCGCAGTGGCGGGGGTCAACGTGTATTTTGGAGTTGTGCGTTTTGGGGATATGATGAAACATGAGTAGGGGTGAAAATGGCGTCGCACGATTGTTTTTGGTTTATGGAATTTTGTTATTAATAATTTTTGTTTTTACTGCTTATATTTAGTATATTGTAATTAATTTTAATGTTAAATAGTATTTCGTGTAAATTCTTATTTGTTCCCATTGCGTTTATTTGGCTTTTAGAGTTTTCTTTTTTTTCATTCATTGTTCAATTGTTTAATCTTTGATTTTTTTATTTTGTAATTTTATGGATGTTTTAATTTATTTAAAAAAAAAAAAAAAAAATATCATTATTATTTTCATGTGGCTACTTATTCCCAACTTCGTGATTCAATTTAAGCTGTTAAGGTTGTTAAAAAAACGGGGGAAAAGGGAGAAAAAAAAAGGCAAAACAACGAAAAACATCTTTCCTGCGTAACACAGCTCAAACAGAACAAAACTAAATAACAAAAAAAATAATCTTCTCTTGAACGATTTCGAACCCTGGACCAACGGGGCGAAAATAATAATGTGTGTCAGTTACCTCTAGACCGCTGCCCGCCAGTAGGAACTTGCTTTGAAAACGTGTAATAGCTCAATAACCATTTGCACGATCCCGAAATGCATCTCGTTTGGTGCCCATTTCCATCCGGGAACAGCTGTACCAAGGTCATGTTTACAAAATTGGGTTGATCGTTCGCGTCGCCGAACAGTGCCTAGAATTACCAATACAAAGTACCTTTTCACGTGAAGTAAAAGTTAATCTTACCAAAAAGTAGAGATAATCTAGGAACAAAAAACAATCCAATGCACTTGTCGAAATTCACGACAAATGTGATATTTTCGACATAACTGTGCCCACTTGTCACCTGTCGGACGATTACACAACTATAGGCAAAGTCCCACAGATAGGGATAAGTTTTCTGGTATGCTTACGCTCTCTAAACCTGTATGTGTTTAGCCGGACTTGAGGCGGGTAAGGTTCCCGGATGGAAATTCGCACCAAACGAGATGCAGTTCGGGGATCGGCAAAGGTCTATTGACATGACCCAATATGGCTTGTTACGTGGAGGATACCATTATAAATTGTTTTTTGAACATTGCAAATATATTCCTTAAAGTTTCGAGAAGACAAATGGAAGAAACCTTTTTCTTGATAAAATCTCTGCTGAAAGAAATTGATTTTTAGGTCCATCGGGTACAATCTCGAGCAACTCCTCATATATTTTCCACAATATTTGGAAAATTCGCTAGCAACATATCCATATCCAGGGCCGTAGATCACTCACGAAGGAGGAACCCTCCCAGAATGTTTCACAAATCTCTATCTTGAATGCCATTCTTGGCCAAGTTGGACCCCAAAGTGTTTTGTCATGTCATCTCTCCATCTGGTTTTTGGACGTCCTGGCTTTTCTTGGTCCCTTCTCTGGGGGTCCACTCTGTCAATTGATGGTCCCACCGGTTATCCAATTTAGCAATGTTTGGCTGACCATATATGTTTGGACTCCTAATGAAGTCTAAATATCAGTAAATCCTTTCTGAGGATCGGATCCAGCAATTTCTCTTTTTATCTTGGAAGTATGATGCCAAGCATGATTCCCTCCACTCTTCCTCTGTGACTGCAAGCATCTCCATCGTGGTGTTATTTAGGCCCACGTTTCACTGCCGTCATGTAATTACAGGAAGATATATTAATTGAACACCTTTCTCTTGACTCCATACTGTCTTCTTATTTTCCATGATGTTTTCCAATTTTGCAAATGCTGCCCAGCCGAGTCCAATTCTCCTTCTGATATCAGGCAGTAAATCACCATTACGCATCACTGTCTTCCCAAGGTAGATTGTAGCTGTTTACCTCTTCATGGTCACTAAACATCACTTTGATTTTCCCAACATGCATGCCGAGTCCGCCGGTTTGCGGTGCGGTGATGTTTTAGCAGCTTTCCAATTTCCTCTGTGAATTGCCAATCAGGATAATATCGACGGCAAAAAGATCAGGTGAGTAGAGGATTTTCAACACAATTGTTGCGTGGCCTCTCCTCTAGTTGATCTTCTTTATGATGGCATCTTGAAAGCATGAGGTGAAGAGTTTGGGTGAAATGTTGTTTCCCCTATTGCTCCCCTCTGTAGCTTGATCTTGTCACTGTCTTGTGGAGCTTAGGGTGGAAGAGGCTCCCACTGTACAAGGCCACGTAGAGATTGATGAGGCTGGGTCAACTCCTTGGTTTGAATTCAACAGAGTCAAAATGCCTTTCAAAGTTAACAAAGGCAAAGCTGAGGGGAATCTTATACTCATTGGCTTTCTCTTGTAGTGGCTAAACAACATGTATGTGTGCATGGTAGAACATTCCTGGTCTAAAAACCCGCTTGGGTTCTTGGTTGGTGTTGTTTCCAGAGTTTCAGCATCTTTTCAGCAGGACCTTTGAGAATACCTTGTACATTGCAGGTAGAAGGCTTATTGGTCTGAGTTTTTGATTTCAGATATATTTCCTTTCGATGGAGAATAACTACAGAGGCATTCTTCCAGGTGCTGGGGACTCTCCCTCTGTAAGGCTTTCTGTGAAACAGCTTTGTAAGTAGTTCAATAATGGGCTCCCTCATCAAGAACCCCTGCTGTAATATTCTCTTCTGGGGTCTTTATCTCGCTTTGTTCTTACGGCATCTCGTACTTCCGAAGGCATGAGGGAAGGGGTGGGTGTTTTCACCGTTTTGGTACATGACTCAGCAAAAGGTGTTTCTTGTGGGTGCCTGGTGCTGTAAGGTTGTATAAAACTATTCACATTTTTGACCATCCTATCGAGCTCTTCAGTTAGAGTGTCATCTTCATCTTCAGTGGCTAATGAGGTGTTCCTTCCTAGACACTGGTTCCGTCGTGCTGATTTAAGTCATATGTTGTTTTCAAGAGCTTTCAGATTTCTTGCTCGTGTAAGATAACTTTCCTCTTGCATACGTCGCCTGATGAGTTCTTGCCAAGTCTCAGTTGATGTCGACATGTTGGATTCCCAATCCACTCCTTTCATTTGTCGTATTTTTTCTCAGTGGTTTTGTTCCATAGAGGAGCTTTTTCAGGTATTGATGGCTATCCTGCCACCGTTTCTACCGCAATCTCCATAATTGTAGAAGTGAGGTAATCGGCACGTGTGTATCGAGATCTTTGCATGGTCCAACTGTGAGCTTCAAACTTGTTGGACACTTCAGTTGAAAATTACAAAGGCCTTAGCTCTGAGTGCTTCTGCATTTGGTTTCTTCTGTTACTTCACACATCTTGCTCTCTCTAGTTTCGTGTTGATCGTAACAGAGGCTCGAAGCATGCGGTTGGCACTGCCTGTGTTGAACTTTTAATTAATGACCGAATACATACTCGAGAAAGTGAGGGGCTTATCAGTAAGGATGTAATCGCTTTTCATTCTTTGTGACTCAGTTGGGGGACATCCATGTCCATCGCTGTTGAGCGAATTTCTTGTAGAACTGTTCATGGATGGGCATCGAGTCTTTCAGCAAAGTGGATGAAGAGTGGCATCCTTGCTGTTCGCACTCCGGCCCAAAAGTTACATGTGCTTGACTCTCATGGTTACCCGCTCCAGCCTTTGCGTTGAATCACCCAATATAGTAGTGGTATGGCTACTGCTGACTAGATGTTATTTCCTCATACACAGCATCACTTCCTCATCAGCACTGCTGGTT
>JAMKCH010036719.1:0-13933 GCA_023653785.1 Ophioderma brevispina | reverse complement strand
GTTATGATATTTGTATAGGCCATCCCTTGGGCCATCTGAAAAACAAAGTCTTAAGTGTCGCGAGCGGTGGAACGTGACGTCAGAGGTCAATGACCTCTAAATTTGAATGTTCTTCACCAATATAGCTATTCTTAGCGCTACTGATCACATATAAAGAGTAAACATAACAAATTGGGTATCATTTCAAAGAAAATAAAATTATCTATTCGATGATATCAAATTTGCGCTATTAAATTGAAGCAGTAGCTAGTTATAGGCCAAAAAGTGATGATTTTTTCAACTTTTTTGCTATTTTTTGCCTTACTGGCTGAATATAAATGAATCTTTGTCCATGAATCTATCAATATTTTTCCTTCATATTTTCCCAATATTTGCCTCTATATATTTGCTACATACACCTGAGAAGAAAAATGTTTCCCTTTTATAGTTTTTGCGTAATGTTATTTTAAGTTGACCAACTCAATTTCCGTATTTTAACCAATTTTGCTAATTTTAGGCTGTTTCCTCTGACAACAATAATTGATCGTTATATGCACCCTTCGAAAAAAGTTGTAAATCTGTCATTCAGGTGAACATGGATAAATGGTTCATAAATTATATAAAAAGGTTCTTCAGGCACCCATCAGAACCTTTCGGGGGTCTGTAGAACCTTAAATGGGTCTGCAAATGGTTCTATATTTTGGAAGAAAGCTCTATGAAGTATACCTCTCTCTCTCTCTCGAACGGCCAACAAAATTAACAACCCTTTGAAGAACCATTAACGGTTCTATAAAGGCCAAAATGGCTCTTAAAGGTGTCTGAAGACATTCTGGTTTCATTGGTTTCATTCAAGAACCATTAAGGGCAATCACTTTTTTCTTGGTAGGCATATTTGCGGCCCCGACTTCCGAACTTGGGAACTTGAAAACTAATTTTGTCCCTCAAAGTAGGCCTTTAGGAAATGAAAGTTTGAGGAAATTTTAGGTTTTGGAACTAAAATCCGGCTATAATTTAGTTTCAAGAGGCAAACATTTCCCCAAAAGAGGACCTTAAGAACTGAATTATGCTTCAACTGGGGGTCTTAGAAACTGCTGGAGGGGCACGACATTGTGGTCTTATGGGCCGCACAAACTCGTAACACTTCTCTATGTCAGTGCCCCCGGGTTAACCATACAGTCAGCATGCAATATTCACATTATTATACAGACCGACATCACTCAGATGGTGTATCGAGTCAATCCCACAATGCGGAAGTTTTTGGAGTTCACCTGAATAGGGTCATGCGATCCCACGAAAATTCTATTTTTAACACATAATAACCCCGATCTATACGAGTATTTTAGCCCACAAAGCGCGTTTGTACTTAGGAATTTTAGCATGATCATGAAATGTCTTGTGGTTCTTAAACGTTTGGAACCCTTTTTATCCCTAAGAACTAACATGTTTTATTACAGTAGAGTACAGGCACATATTGCATTGCATTTTGGGATTGATTCAAAACACCCTCTGGACATCAATGTACTACAGTTGGCCTACTTCATGTGACTTATTAAATATCCATGCCGCATCCCAAACTGTAGACTGGATCTTTCAATATTTACTGGCCAATTTCATCATCTTCACTATCTTCGTCAGAAGAAATGAAGTCATCCTTACTTGAAGATCAACATCTTGGGTGTACGTTGAAACAGTGGATCTGATGATTTGATGGTTAAGTAGGATTTAACTCATATCCCTGGGTGCATAATTTAAATGAAATATCTAGCATCATTCACATCATGCAACTTAGAATGTCCATACATCGAGCAGAGAAAGTTTTCAAGGGTATCAGACAAATCTTTGTCAACAGTTAGAGCCTCTCCCAACTTGAATCACTGAATGCTGATCAATATTGCCCATGTTTTACCATACGTGTAATATACGTGTAATCCGGGCAATGCAGCATAAAAACTGTTTGCCAAAGACGAGATGTCAATAGTACATCTGGTGTTAACCCAGGGGCGGCGCCAGGGGGGTGGCAGGGGGGCGGCCGCCCCCCTTTTTTTTTTTTTTTTTTTTTTTTTTTTTTTTTTTTTTTTTTTTTTTTTTTTTTTTTTTTTTTTTTTTTTTTTTTTTTTTTTTTTCAAAAATTAGGGTTTTTTAACCAAAATGAGTTCATTTTGTACTGTTTCGCCCCCCCCCCCCCACCCCTATGAAGTTTCGCCCCTCCTATGATTTTACCCTGGCGCTGCCCCTGTGTTAACCGATGCTTTTCCTACATCCATCCAAATTGCTGCAATAAGCTGGTGCAGCAGCAGTATGAATACATATTACTGGTGGCTGTTGGGCATTCTCAGTAATGAGTTTCACATGAAACAGGGTGTGCGGGTCCACTTCATGGTGGTCACATCTCAAGTCTGAACAACTCTCGTTCACGATTTTGTAGATATAGCAGACCTTCGTCAGGGGCTAGGTATAGAGTGTGATTTGTAGTGTTGAACAATACTCACCCGATTGCCATTCCATACCAAGAAATGTTTTCTTGAAAGGAACTGAGAACTAACACTTGTGGACATATGGAGGGTTTCTTTTGCCCTGCACCAACACTCCCTCGTGGCTTGCCGGGAGGCCCTTTACAATCTTTCATTGTGGGAAATTGGCGGCGCCTCAAGCCTGTCGCATTGGATGTGTACTGATCTTCAAAGTAGCCTGTTCGTTCCAATAAAATATTTAGCAAACCACACAATAGTGAGGCAAGGACTACTGTCTGAGACAAAACATGCATATATCAGAGACCCCCCCCCCCCCGCCCCCCCCCCCCACCACCCCCCCCCCACATCGCGTGAATAGCATGTGGATGGCTTTCTCGTCGGAAGAGTTTTCCTATTCCATCAGTCATTCAAGTTGACTGATAAATGACCGAAGTTTTCACTTTCTATGCTTGATGTGCTTTTCAAAGCGTTGCATATTTTTTTTCGTGCATCGCGAAATTCCTTACACCATTCAGCCCCTTTTCCTTTGTCTTCAAAAGTAAGAAGAGCAGTGGCAACTTTACTGATCTGAGGTTGCCTATAGAACAGTTTGTCGTCATTCGTTTCACTGGACCGAGCTGCTCCTTTGACGATTCCAAGTACTCACCTTAGTCTTGGGCCAGCCAGCCAAAAATGGGTGTTCACTACCTAAGAATGGTACAAATTCTGCAATGGCTTTTTTGAAAAAGCTTCATGTTCTAGTGTATGAAATACCATGCTAGATAATTCTAAGGAGTAGAAACAGTAAATAAAAAACACTTAGTCTCAGAATTCGCGTTTTGCCGGAGAGTGAAATCCTCTATTGAAAATGATAAAACAAAATATGGAATAACTATACACAGGATTTGGTCAATTAATGGACTTACAACCTTGGCTCGGGTAACTCTAACTATCATTTTAATGGTTTTTAATGGAAATATCTTATGAAACCCTAAATATTCTTCTGGTACCTTTGAAACTGTAAGTTAAGCCATTTTTGATAAATAACTGCATGGAAAAAATATAATTTTTGTGTATTTATTGAAAACAGTAAACTAGAGCTATAGATAGTCACCTAAAGTGCCAAATTCCAACGTGTGAGATGTATCGGATTTTTCGTTTTCCATGCAGTAAACATTATGTGTAGTATACAGTGCCCGAGGATACTGTGTATAACAAAAATTCCGAATCCGGAATTGATAACAAAGTTAGGTTTTTCTATATGAAGCGACTTCGATTTGAGCTTAGCATATCGGCACACATTGATTTATATGGACAATGCATTCTGGGATATGCAAAAAACACAATTGGTTTAAAAAAGGAGGGCGCCATCATGGGAAAGCTTGAGTCAGCCTTAACACAGGATTTATTTTGGAGTACTATTTGGAGAAGAATACCCATTTTGACAAAGTGTCTCTTTTTCAATGAGAGCTTTTTGCCCCTCAGTCCTGGGTTGGGTGCTAATTGTAATCACATTTTAATTAAGTGAATTCATTTTGCGCAAAAAGCATATGTTGGTCCAATCCTTACACCAACAAAGTGACCTCCTTAATAACGATCCATCCCAAACTATCATGCATTTTTTTCATTTTGTTGTCTTTAATTTTAAAATTGGATCCTCTCTAATTACAAAAAATACAACATGACAAAAGGCAACTGTTTTTTTTTGATCTTATCAGTTTTTGCTTAAAACCTTCCGAAGACATTGACCGTAATAGGTACTATCAGTAATCGGCTAATTTTGAAAATCTCAAAGAAAAATCAATCAAAAATTAAATGACAGGAGGAGATTTTTTGAGGATACAAAGGTTTATTGGACAAGCAAACTTTGCAAAGAAATGCAAACCTTGTTTTGAACTTGCCTGCTATCATAATCGTCCCTGTAGGAAACCATGCTTTGATTTTCGTGTTCGTACACGGGACAGACATACTAAATTCATCGTCTTATTACATAAAGACGACATATCGGCTTATTCACGTCAGTGTGATCTAATTACAATGGTGAGCATTCCAAATATACAAAGAAAAAACGGTTCGAAAAAAACAAACTGAGCCGCTTCTTTTTGGAAATGTCCTCGTGTCTCTTTTTTAAATCATGTATCAAGTGCTCTGACGCACCCTGCATGCAAGATCGAACCTAACCTCAAACAAAGGGTATATTATACAAGTATTGAGGATTCTGTTAGTTCAGATACAAACAAACTATAAACACACAACTGAACGAAGAATCACATTTTTTCAGCGGTGTTTCTTATGCTAATTCTACGAACCCATCTTCTATTTCCATACGAACTCCTGACATAAGTATCGTGTGAAGACATCCAATTAATACTCCACCCCTTCCCAAAAGTGCATCATTCAAACAGGGGAGATTACACTTTTAGCATAACTTGGTTTGTCAAGATTCAAATTAAACAGACAAACATAAAGTTATGGAAATGACCACCTTTCCAAAACGCACGGTATGACGGGCGCAGCCATTTTAAAATAGGCGTCTGTTTCTTGCTCTTATCATCGTAGAGCGTAGCTTATTATTGCATTGCTTGAAGTTAGGTAATGAAAACGCTTTTGATCATGATTGGAATTGGATACTCATGACATTTCGATTATTGCGTGAATCCAACGTTCTCTGAGAAGACGGTGCTGGCGAAAAGGCGGTGCTGGCAAATTCTCAGCACCGCCTTTCGTGATACAGAGTGATCCGCATCTGACGATGATGCGCTGGAATGAGGCTCCGATATTCCGTGTTTAGAATGGGAAAAGAAACATAAATCGGAAATAGAAAAACGGCACTGTCGGAGCCCTGACTCGGTTCAATTAAACTCAACCTCTGCTTGCAGCTCACCTGCTTGGAATTGAAGTACCCATGATTTGTTTATGTCATAGGCATCAGCAAATCAGAAAAGATAAGTGTACTCTTCCCGAATTTTAACCAATAAGAATTGTGAGTTAGTGAATACATAAGACATAGGAAATTGTCCTTAAACAAAAGCATCTTCCTTAAAATCCCACGTTCGAAGTTAAAATAGACGGTATGCATGAGTAATCCAACAAAAGGGCAAAAAGGTGCACTTTTGCTGATTTGTTGGTAAAATCCAATATTTCAAAAAAAAATTGGCCAAGAATTCCACTTTTTGGCGATGTTAAAAAGTAAAAATAATAAAAAAAGAAAAAATACATGGGGTAGCCCACTTGTCAAGTCTCATAACAGCCACCATCTAAACTGAATTGAAAACACTTTTCATCGTCACTTCCAAAGGGAAAAAACCCAACCCAAAACAAAAAACAACTGCAAGGGCCAAAACAAATGGTTATTGTCAACAAGAACACCATTTGTGCTTTATTTTGGTCAACAATTAGGACTGTGCTACTTTCCCCATGAGTGGGACACAGATCTTAAAGTTTTAGTAGGGGTGTTTTGACCATTGAAGAAAATATGAAATCAGCATAAAGATAAATGCAATTCAGAATTATTTCCTTTTTATTATAACGCAATTGGCAATTTGTGATTTATGGATGCCAAAGTATGTTCATTTAAAAAACACTTACAACCAACTTGATAATATTTTGCCATAGGGGCCCTTGAAACGCGGTCAAAGCAAATTTATGCGAAAGGTCAAGAGTAAAATGCCCGCTGATTAAGGGATGGTGGCAATAATTTTCAGGTAGAGTACCCTGAGATGAGTAGTCCCTTTCACGGTCATTTACTTACGTAACAACGGTGTAAATTTATACACAATCATGTGTGCCATCTAAGTTAAAACCTTTGCCAATGAAAGTTTCTTAGTTACTAGTGAATGTATATTGTTAGCAATAGCTAAACACAAAATGAAAATCTAGCATGATGCAAAAAAATCATAAAGTCAATTGTGATCTTTTAAATACTTTAGTCCCGAAATGTCAAACGGTTCTTTAACATTTACAGTTTGGGTAAACACAAATATCTTCTTTACTTTGGGGAAACACTAAACAAAAGTATTTATCTTCTTTGAGTCAAAATATAGGTCTAAATTAAAAAAAATGAAAACTTGGGGAGATGGGAAGGGTGATTTTATGGTCTATAGCCTACCCCCCCCCCCCCCGAAAGGTGTGGTGAACGTGATTCTTCATCCAGGATTCCTCTTATAGCGAAGCTATTGTGAAAAAAGGAATCTTATTTTGTGGAAAATTCCAATTTGGACTACACATATTGTACCATTATGATTTGACCTTTGACCTATTTTCTGCTGTATTCCCTTAACTAAAGGTCCCAGAATTAGACTGTGGACACTTTTTTGCTCTCTTGATCTACAAAAAGTTGATGGTTTCACATTGATTGGAGCAGTTTAAATTTTATCCCCTATATGACCACCCCAGCTGACTTTATTGACCGCTGACTGGACATAGATATCATCTGGAATTTCGAGCAATAGCTCTTAGCTTAGTGCTCAGTATCTCACCCATGGTCAAGATTACCACTGAGTGCATCAGGCTGGGGTGAGTCAATCATCAGTTTGGATAGTGTGTGCGTACCCACCTTGTCCGAGGTAGTGATAATGTCCACACTTATCTGCCGCTCTGACCCATCCAATTCTCACATTTTTGTTGCGACTTACGCTCACTGACCCAGTGGTCTCTGGCGCACTACCAACCGCGGGATCTAGAAACAGGGTTTTCCGATCCAAAGGAGACAATGCGGGAGTTCAGGATTGTGGCTGCAGGCCAAAAAATAGGCCTTCTAAAATCCCACATGTTTCTTTATCAGCTGTCCCTTCAAGCCCGGTTCCCAGGTTTTTGCTCGGAATGGCAAGTAGTGGAGTAGTGTCAGCAAGGGGAAATAGCAATGTGTACCAAGCCCCTGACAAGGTCTGCTATATCGTCAAAGATGTGAATGGTAGGATGACAAGACAAGGACCTTGTTTATTATATCTGCACGAGAAAACATGGTTAAGTATTTACAGGTTTCACACCTCAAGATAATACATGCCTATACTCTCATGTAAAACAAAACCACCATCAAGACCTTACTTTCTCGCTATCATACGACTATTGGAAATGTGCATTTCACCTCGTTTTGAAAATAGCGAATAAAGGTTTGGTACTATTAGTAATTACGCCCCCCCTTTTGTGGAGGGTTCCATTATCTAAAGTTGTGTCGGAGGAAAGATTCACAACAATATTGTCCGCCACTAGGAATGAAATGATAATGCCGAATTATTGTTCATCAGGGTTCAAATCCGCACTATTGCACTGATTTTTGGCATGGGCATAAAACTAAGATGATATCCAAGTTCCTTATTGTATTGATTGTAAATGGATGTTGAGACAAAATAAATTGATTGGTGATTTGTCTTTGCCAATAAAAATCGGGTAAATGGAATAAAAAATCCAAAGAATTTTCCAAGTTGGAACTTAATGATCTTGTCAAGTCCGATGACAACTTTTATGACGTTTCGAAACGTATATTTTTGGAAAAAATTAATTAAAATCGGACATCTAAGTTAATGGGACAGACAGTAGCTGAAAATTGCAATAATTTTGGGCAATCCGAACTTTTTTTAGGGGGTTAACGTACAGCGGGCCAAAGTGTCCACTTATTTTAACAAAAATCTACAAATGCTCAGATTCTGCCGCCCCGCTGCTAGGAGAGGCTCCAAGAAAGACGTTTCCTGAATCCCTATAAAGAGATTTTCGTACTCAATGTATGGACACTCTAGGTTGCATTATGTGAATGATACATCCTTTCAGCACATCTATATGAACCCAGTGATATAAGTGAAACCCAAGTTGTTTATACACAACAAAAAAAAAACCCTTGTGCCCTCCAAAAAGAGCTATTAATGGTTGAAAGAAACCAGAATATCTAGACACCTTTAGAAACGTTAATGGTTATCCAAAGGGGTGATTTCTTGGGGTTAAGAAGAACGGTATCATAAGAAAATTCTTAAAAATTTTAGAACATTTGCGGACCCGTTAAGGTCTACAGACCCCCCAAAGGCAGTTTTATTTCCAATTTGATCCATATTCACCTGAATGACAGATTTACAACTTTTTCGAAGGGTGCATATTATTGTTGTCAGAGGAAAAGCAAAAGTAAGCAACCATTGGTTAAAATACGGAAATTGAGTCGGTCAACTTAAAATACATTACGACAAAAAACTATAGAGAAAAACCACTGTTCTTATTAGGTGTATGTAGCATATGAATAGAGTCAAATTTTGGGAAAAAAATATGTAGGAAAAATAGGAAGCTTCAAGGGCAAATTTTATTTATATTCAGCCAGTAAGGCAAACAACTCAGCCAACAACAAAAAAACAAAGTGAAAAAAATAACATTTTTGGCCTATAACTAGCTACTGCTTCAATTTAATAGCGCCCAAATTGATATCCGAAAGATAATTTATTTTCTTTAAAATGATACCCATTTGTTCGGTTTACTTCTTTATATGTGATCAGTAGCGCTTAAGAATAGCTATATTGGTGAAGAACATGCCCGAAAAATTTAGAGGTTATTGACCTACTGACGTCACGCTCAACCGCTCGCGACACTTAGACTGTGCTTTTCAGATGGCTAAAGGGGACTATACTAATATCATAACAAGACACATGGTAAAAAATAAGGATCTAATTGCTGGTATCTCCGGTCTAAGTTTGTTGGGTAAGGGAGTTATTATAAAAATGTTAAGCTTGGTATTCGTTTGGAGTTTGTCCAATGGAATTGATAATTTTCTATCGAATAGGTTTATTCAAGTTAAAGTGAATGGTGTTTGCCAGATAAAATTTTTTACTGATAATGGTGTGTCTCAAGGAAGTGTAGTTAGCCCTGTATTTTTAATATTGCAGTTTCTGATCTCCCTGAGGTGGTGAAAGATGTTCAAAATTTCCAATCGCAGATGATATTGCCATCTGGGAAAACACATAGAAATATTAGTTGTTTGTAGTAAGATTCAGATAGTTCTGATTCAATTATTCAAATGGTGTAAACAATGGGGCTTTACACTTTCTGCTCCTAAAATGTGGGGTCTTTTTATCGTAGAAGAAAAATTCCTCGTATCAATATTAAGGTTGATGGCAATAGAGTGATTTAATGAAAGATACAAACTTTTTTAGGTTTTATATTGCAATTCCATATTCTTTTGTATCTTGGAGTAGTCATATTGAATATATTAAGGAAAAGTGTAGTACTAGAATAATTGCTCAGTGTATATCTGGTGCTTCTGGGTGCGATTGGCCCTCTTTTGCTTCGACTTTATAAGGTTTTGATTAGGCCATTAGGATTATTGGTAGTGAGATTTTGATTCTGCTTCAAATTCACTCAAGGCTAGTTTAGATTCCATTCAATATAAGGCACTTAAGATTTGTACTGGTGCATTGGGGGTACTTCATTGACGTAACTTACAGGTGAATGTGGGAGCCCCCCTGAGCTTAGGCGGAATTCCTTTGTCGTAATTATTCGTATGCTATTAAACTAAAGTCTCACCAAATTTTTAACATGTTCAAGGGACAGGTTGCAGAGCAAGTATTTTTTAATGATCCTGCTAATTGGATCTTTTTCATAGACCTTTTGATGCTAGGATTGAGTAATATTGGAGCAGATTTATTTGATAGTGATTCTCTGTTATCCTTTTTGGGATTATCAGGCGATTAATATTACTCTTGGAATAGATCTTTAATTGAAGATGTTAGATGATATTAAAAAAGACATAATTGTTCGTGAGATTAATGCATATTGGGGGGGATCTACACATTTATACAGATGGTTCCTTGGATAGTAATATGAATAGGGTTGGTGGTAGTATTGTGGTAACCTCGTTTAAATATCTCGGGGGTTATAGGCTTTCTTATGATATTTCTCTCTTTTCTAGCGGTGACGAGTTACTTGTATGTTCATGGGCTCTGGAATGGTGAGGAAGTTACCCGCTAATGTTGTTATCTTTAGTTGATGGTATGAGCGCGATAACTTCAAAAAAAACAAATTTAATCCAGACAATAAGCTCATAGGTGTATCAGAGATTATACTTATCTATTCGTAACTATGGCTGTGTGATATTGCCTGGTTCCTAGTCATATGGGTGTTTGGTCTTAATGAATGGGCTGCATATGGTGGCAAAAATGGCCTGGCATCATAAGGATATTGATATTCCTATCAAACTTATCAGAGGTTAAGAATATTTCTAGGATGAAGATGAAAGATGAGTGGCAGACATTATGGTCAATTATATTCTTCTAATATGCTTAAGATAATAAAGCCTGATGTTTTTCTCTTACCATGCAGAACTGGAAGTTGCTAGGGTAGGGGAGGTTCAATTTCATAGGCTTCGTTTGGGGCAATGTGTCGACTCAATGTTTATCTCTTATTCTGGGCAGATCCAGATGCAGTTTATGCTTGTGGTACATTTACAGTTAACCAGTTTATCTTGGATGTGTAAATATTCTGCTTTCAACGTAATATCCTTAGAGATAATCTCTCGATAATTGGGCTTGCGGATGACAGTCGGAATTTGCGGGGGAAATCATCCTCGTTCCTGGCGTTTAGATTATATTGTTCAATGTAATGTGACACTTATAAGGTTTTTTTTTTCTGTACGACCAGTTAACTTACGAAGTCAAACCTCACTTGTCTCCACGACATTCTTTATTTGGTCGTTTTTCTTCAGCTATTCAGTTGCCTCCCGTCCTAGATTAGTATTAAGTTGTCTCCCATATTGCGCCATTAATGTAATGAATTACGTGGCAGCAAAATAACTCTTTAAGTGAAGGCGCCAACAACACAACCAACCAACCAACCAACCAATCGTCTTCATCGCCGCATAAGAAGTCGCTGGTTGTATTAGGCCAGTTACTCTATTTTAAAATGGTTATCACTTCGCATCTGACAGAATTGCAATTCTATCTAAAAGGGTATTTGGGATATTATGGAATTACAGTTTCCAACGTTTATGTTATACGCTATATGTTGCTTACCTCATACGGCAACCCCGTAATGTTAGGGCGTCAACGAATGTCTTCAATATAAAATATACGGGTGATATTACTCGACAGTAACGGACGAGGATGTTAGCATGAACAAATACGCAGTTGATGTTTGCCAGCTTTGAGGACAATGTGAAGGAGGTCAACATTTGATTCGTTTATTCGCATTATAAAGCGTGATGAATCTGCTGTATGAGGCCCATGTCACTTGGGAAGATGCATAAGTAGGCTGTACATACCGAGTCCACAAAAATCTCCTTAAGTTGCACAAAGTTTTTTGCAAACTTTGCGAGATCTGCAACATTAAGGAACTTCAGGTGACTTTGGCCGATTTTGAAACTTTGGCCTTACTTTACGCAATTTCCCCAGTATGGGGCCTGTTTGACCAAATCATGTTTGGGGTATAAGTCTTCATTGATGTGAATTTGTTCAACACTCTCACAAAGCATCCTTGGGACTGCAATTAGGTTTGTAGGCCCTTAAAATCACCTATCATCTTTTCGCTTCCTTTTGATCGAAATGCTTATACGCGCTCTATGGGGATAGGAGGGGCGGCTGGGGGGGGGGGGGCGCTTGGTAGATGTTCAATTAGCACATAGGCTGGTTAATTGGACGATGACAGAGTGATGTACATAAGTAATGGGAATACTTCTATTTATCAAGCATGTGAAATTACACATACAAATATATCCGAGTCTTGGGCAAGTCTCAAGGGAGCAATCGGTTTTATTTTCTTGGGTGCGGTGTGGGTGCGCGCGCGCGCGTGTGTTGTGTGTGGGGGGGTGTGCTGTGCTGTTTTACTCATGCTTAAATTTACCTCTTTTTTTGTTATTTTTTATAATAATTTCATAATTTCTTAATAATTAACACATTCAGAAAAGAGTTTTCTTCTTAGTTTAAGAAGTTTCCACTAGAATAATACCAGCTTTTGGGTTTGCAAAGTGATTTTTTTAAGATTGGGTTTACGCATTTTTGAAAAAGTCGCTTTACGAGGGTGATACGGGCGCTATACTCCAGAATGCTATCCTTTTCCTTACAAGAAAAACAAGTTCAAGCTCAATCATTAGCGAAACCTAAACGGCTATCGTTTTGTAATGATATATGTGATGGAGATTCCATGATAAAAATGCTATATTGATTTTTGACTCTTTGAACAAAATTTCAAGGGGTGTTTATGCTCCATAGGGACACTCTAAGGATTGTCAAAAATGTTTGTTTTAATTAGCTAGCAATGCAGATATAAATGGGACATATGACCAAAAAATTGCTCATCAGGCACCATGTCACTTGGGAAGATGACATAAAGTAGGCTGAAAAATACCGAGTCCACAAAAGTATCCTTAAGTTGCACAAAAGTTTGCAAACTGCGAGGATCGCAACATTCAGGAAACTCAGTATGACTTTGCCCGTTTGAAACTTTGACTTACTTTACGCAATTTCCACAAGTGATCATGGGGCCTTGTATGGTCGTTCTTACTGGATAATAACGATGGTTATAGAAATGAGTCGTCTGGTTTTCTGCACCGGGTAAACA
This sequence comes from Ophioderma brevispina, assembly GCA_023653785.1. NCBI lineage: Eukaryota > Metazoa > Echinodermata > Ophiuroidea > Amphilepidida > Ophiodermatidae > Ophioderma > Ophioderma brevispina. The sequence continues at coordinate 980 of JAMKCH010036719.1, read as the reverse complement.
TTCCCCGGGATGTCAAAACGGTGTTAATTGTTAACAAGAGAAAGATGACTATAAAGTTGAAAAGGGTGTCAGTCTACAATGAAAAGGTGTCTAAAAACCCACACCAAAACGGGTGTAAAACAGAGAAGGTGTCTAAAAACCGGAAAGGTATGTAAATGAGAAATGGTCTAACCCAAAAAGGGTTGTGTGCAAAAACGAGAAGGGTGTTCTAAAACCCCAAAAACGTTCTGTACCCCACGAAGGTGTCAAAAACATCACGGTGTGTAAACCCCACAAGGTTGTCTAAAACAAAACTGGTTGTGTAAAACCCACAAAAGGTGCCTACCTACCCAAAAACGGTGGTGTAAAACCGAGAAAGGTGTGTAAAACCGAGAAAAGAAGGTGGTAAAATTGACGGAAATGTCTAAAACCCCAAAATGTGTGTAAAACCGACAAAGGTATCTAAAACCCAAAGCCTTGGTGTAAACCCCCAAAAGTGTCTAAAAACCCATAACGGTGTGGTCAAACCCCAAAGGTGTTAAACCAAAATGGGGTGCAAAACCCACAAAGGTGTCTCTACCCACAACGGTGTGTGAAACCGAGCAAGGTGTGCCAACAGAGAAAGGTTTCTAAAACCCAAAACGGTGTGTAAAATCCACAAAGGAGTCTAAACAGTGTGTAAAAGCCACTGACCCCAAACGGTGTAATAAAATTGAGAAGGTGTCTACAACCGAAAGGTGTGCAAAACTGAGAAGGATGTCTCAAATCCCGAAAGGTAAAAACGGAAAGGTGTCTAAACAACCCGAAAGATGTGTAAAAACCGAGAAGGGTGTCTAAAACACAAACGGGTTTGAAAACCGTGTTTTGTAAACCGTTTGTAAGCCGAGAAGGTGTAGTATGTTCAGCCCTGAGTGATCCCTGCAGCCGGCTATGCATTTCGGTTTGCTTTGGCATAGAATAAGAGTCTGCGGTTTGTTATCTGGTGTCATTTCAGGGTGACC
>JAMKCH010036718.1:0-14622 GCA_023653785.1 Ophioderma brevispina | reverse complement strand
CTGTTATGATGACATCATTGCTTTTATGGACAAACCGAACAGTGCATTGTCGCGAGCAACAGTACAATATTGCAAGTTCATATCAGAGGATCTGTTAAGCTGGAAATACCAAAGCCTTCCTCCAATGGAGAAAATGATCAAACTTCACACATGGCCTGTGATCAAAGTATCGTTGCTGATCCCAAATCTGATTCAAGGTTTTGCACAAATATGCATTCTTACGACAAAACATATGATATTAACCAACCGGACATCGTCCTACAGTAATTTCTCCAAACAGAATCCATCACTGCAAGATGATTTCTCAGACTACAATTGATCCTAATGAATACCACCACCTAGATTTGATCACTTCAGGTGATTGTGACATTAGCCAAGTAACAGATTGTCCTTATGACTGCTCATGTCCACTTAAGCTACCAGAGATTTGATAGTGATTGCACCACCGCCAGCACAGCCACAATATTCTACTGATCTACACACTTTCGTCTCCTCCAAACAAAAATATTTCAGGCATTTATGGATCCAGACAGCTTACAAATATCACTCATGGCTCATTTGCAAACCTCGACAACATTCACACGGAATTCTAAATGCGAATAAACTCAAAAAACATTGACAGGAGAAGTATTCAAAGGTCTTGAATCAGTTGCAGTCTAGTCTTTCCTTACAACAATATGGTACATATAGAAGGGGGAAATTCATTTCGTACCTTCCGCCGAACTGAAACAGCTGTTTGCATGGAACTTTGTCAATATCAGCAATGCTTTCAGGATTGAAAAAGTACAGGTACTTCTGATAAACAACAATATCAACAGAGTGGACTTTGATGCTTTGTCGAACATCTTAATATTAAAGTTTATCTTAGCCATGAATCAAATAAAACTTCTCTCAGTGGATCTCACAAGCATCATTTACCAACAGCCTTTACATACTAGATATATCACAAAACAATCTCACAATTATTGGGCAGTATCAAACCTCAACATTTGACGCATTACACCTACAGCAGAACAGGATAGCGGAGATGAATGCATTCATTTTAGACGACTTCCAAATATACTAGCAAGGTATCTTTCGCCAACAAAATAACTTCTCTACCACCTGGTTTGCTACTGGGAATGGAAAACTAGCACGGACTTAATGTTTAGACAAGATATACATAAACTTGATGCACGTCATTCCTTAACCTACAAAGCTTAATCCGCCTTATCACTGGAGGAAAATAGCCTGCAATCATTTGCCTGTGATATTTTTAAAAATCTTAAAAAACTTGACAGATTATTGGTTAATGATAACATGGTATGATCTTGATGTGACACTTTTTCATGGTTTGGAAAAGCTCTCTATCTTATCAATAAGGGAAACCTCCTGACATCATTGGAGCCTGGAATTTGAAGAAAATTACCAGTTTTGACAAGTTATTTGTGCATAGTAAACAATTGGATGACCTTGATGGAACAATATTCCACACATGAATAAACTGTTAATCTTAACGCTGTATGAAAATTATCTGATACATTGAATTCAGGTACATTCAATGACCTTACACAATTTATTCTGAACGCTAACTGCACAAAAACCATCTGACATCATGGAACCTGGAATTTTTCAGACGCTACCAATTTGGCAAGACTAGCGTTGTACGAAAACCTGTTATCTGGTTTGTGGACACTATTTAGCGGGTTAGAGAAAAAACGATCCGCGATCCCTACATACAAATAACATTTCATTCTTGAAGATGGTATGAAGATACCTGATTAATCTATCGAACTGTACTACATAGCAACATATTATCTGAACCTCATGTGACAATATTTGATAGCCTGGAGAAACTGCTGATTCTGACATTTTAAGTCACAATCGCCTCAATCGTTAGAAACCTGGTATATTTGACGAGGTTACAAATTTGCTGAATGGCTAACCTAAATGGTAACATGTTATCTAACCTTGATGTAACATTATTCAGACCATATGCAGTCAATGAATGTCTTGATACTTAGTGATAATCAACTTATGTCTGGAGCCTGGGATGTTTGATGAGCTCACGATCTGCTTATATTAAGGCTTCATGACAATCTGACTGTCTGTCTATTGAGGCGACACATTCCAAAACTTGCAAAAACTATCTACCTTATCAAGCAAGAAAACAATTTACATCATTGGAATCCACGCTATTTCAGGGTCTCGCTCATTGGCAGAGTGGGGTTGAATATAATGCATTGATTACTCTTCAAGTGAACATATTGTGGGTGGAGAGAATACTAAACTAGTACTGCATACAAATGACCTAGATCACGGAAAACCGGGTGTATTTGATGGGCTTGAAAATAGTTGAATTCCACTGATGGGAACATTGCATTCAACTCAACGTGACCATTTTTCACAGCGGAGCCCCTCTCCTGCTTCTTGTCTACTAACCAAATCACGAGCTAGGACACCCGCTATTTGCGGAAACTTCGACAAGTTATCGAATTAAACGTAGCTGAAAAACATGCTTCTGATCTGAAGTGAGACACTATTTCACAAGACGAAAACTATGTTCATTTTGGCACTCCATACCAACCGCATACATCGTTGAAACCGGGTATATTTGATAATCTTATTTATTTGTCTGAGCTCTATCTTACGACAATGTTATCAAGCCTAGATGTAACCTCTCCCCAGGTTAAAAGAAATTGTTATATACTCTCAACAAAAATTACCTTACATCTTTGAAACCGGGAATATTTGAGGAGCTGGATGCAATTAGCGAGTTAAACCTTACAAGAAACTTGCATCTAGCCTTGATGTGACACTTTTTCGCAGTTGGAGAAAACTCTCTAAGCTGTCCATGCACATTAACCAACGAAACCTCTGTGGAACCTGGAACATTTGACAAGGTAAACTGATCTGATTCATTAAACCTGTATGAAATAAGGTATCAAGCCTCAATGCCACCATTATTCAAAGCAGTTAGAAAATCTGACCATCCTATATCTGGCTAACAACCACCTCACAATGTTGAAACCAGGTATATTTGATGGTCTTTCAAATTTATCGGAATTATACCTGTATGAAAACATGCTATCCGAACTTAATGTGATGTTATTCACAGGATTAAAAAATTGTCCATCTTATCACTGATTGAAAACAAGCTCGTATCTTTGGTACCTGGTATATTTGATGACCTTGCTAATTTGTCTGAACTTTATCTGTACAACAACATGTTATCTAACCTGGATGTTACGCTATTTTATGGTTTGGAGAGATTGACTGTTTTGTCAATAAAAAACAACAGCCTGACATCACTGACACCTGGTGTATTTGACCAGCTAACTAACTTAAACGAACTATGGTTGACCAACAATGCATTATCTCGGCTCAATCCAACACTGTTCCGAAAGTTAAAAACTTGACTATATTATCGCTTAAGGCAAACCAACTCGAATCATTAGAGCATGATATATTTGAGGGTTTATTCCAACTTGTTGTACTATTACTAGACAACAATGCAATGGCAGAGCTTTCAGAAGATACTTTCAAAGGTTTACATAACTTAGTAGTCCTTACTCTGGGAAATAATTCATTATTAGAAGTTGCTCAAGATCTGTTTAGGAATCTGACTAGTCTACTATCATTGGAAATTGACATAAACTTCTTGACGTAACTGTACAGCACCACATTTGGTTCATTTAAATCGGCTTCTCTCATCGGTGACCTTCTCTAATAATCGACAAAATTGACATCACAAAAAAAAATCCTTAAAGGATACATAACAGGCTTATGTTAAAGTAGATTCACCAGAAATATGGTTGTTTTGTTGAAGGACCTAAATGTCGACCAGAACATGAACAATCTCCATTCTTAACTTGTGAACAATTGTTGCCAAACATCTATGTCAAAAGTTCTGTATGGATTATTGGCATCTTCGCCTTACTACTGAATTCATTTATCTTAGTTTGGGGGTGTGCAAGGTATTTCTATACCACAAAAGCTACCCCATATGAAATCAAACAAATCCTTTTGATCTCAAACCTAGCTGCTGCAGACTTCCTAATGGGTGTTTATATGCTCATGATGGGAGCATCAGATGGGTATTATAAAGAGTTCTTCCCTTTACATGCAGAAAAATGGCGAATTAGCCCAACTTGCAAATTGGCCGACACATTGGCTCTCCTATCAAGTGAAGCTTCTCTATTTTTCATAACTCTCATAAGTATTGACAGGTTTTGGACATTTAAAACGATCAACCAACCACTTTTGTCGACACGCAAATCAAAGCTAACTGCAGTGACAATAACATGGCTTTTTGCTTTTCTATGCAGCCTGACACCAATATTTTTGCCAGCTTCGGAGACAATTCATGCTTATTCAGAAGTCTGCATTGGGTTACCGCTAGTTAGAGGGCTGTCTTATGAAATAGATCATGATACTTATTTATTAAACTTTAATAACTCAAACATTTGGCCCCGTTCACTGCCATTACAAACAGTGCAAATACTTGGAAAAGGGCCATCCAAGTTCATATTACTCTATGCATTTCCTTGGGGTAAATCTTTTAGTGTTGCCTCATAGTGACAGTGTGTTATATTGGTATCTTTATCAAGTCGAAAGGGTCCTCATATGAGAATGAGTGTTCAAGACGCAAGAGGAGAATCAGAATTGGCTATCAAAATGGGGTGCATTGTTAACTGATCTCTATGTGGATGCCAATTAAATAGTTGGGATTTTGGTTCAAAAGTGGTGTATAAAAAACGTGTGCCTATAGTGTTTGCAGGGATATAGCATTTGTATACCAATCAAATTCTGCAGTGAATCCATTTTTATATGCAATAGGAATATTGTGTCAGTCTACCTAGAAAAAAGGGAAAATGTACCCATGGTACCCAGGCACAGGAAATGCAGGGGTACTTCTGATACTCAACTGTAGTATCCTGTAAAAGGGTTTATACATATTAAAGGGCATTTCGTGATTCCCGCACCATCTGTTTTATTCAATGTTCAATAGATCTCCTTGAGGAAAAGGTATTCACAACATTTAGTTGATCCCGACCTTGAAGTTTTGTGTAATGAGCAAATGCTTGTTCCCCACGGTCCGTTACGGTCAGAAAATACCAATGCGAATTTTTACTGATACAACCGAATTGCAGTAAGATTAGGTATTACTAGGTCTGGCCTGAAATAAGGAGTTGATTGGTCATAGCTTTCACGCCAGTCTTAAACGTGAAATGGCAGTTAAGCCGCAGCTGTAATAGCAGCTGCAAAGTCGGTTGCCGATATGCATGCACAGCGCTGTGCGAAAGATATGACATCACTCCTTACTTCAGGCCGGATGAGGTATACACATGGGTTTACAATGGTTAAATGTTCAGATGATATAAAAAATCTCAACTTTTTAGGTCTGTCGGGGGACGAGGAGGTGAATCACTTAAATGCCCCTTTATAACCGTAACCAATCCAACTGGACTTGTAGGTAGTCATGGTTATTTGAGTATCGATAGGCCTAAAAATATGCTTGTTTGCCTTACGGAGGAAAAAATAATGGAATCGGTCACGTTCTTTTTCAAAAAAGTTGCATGTCACTCAACACTCGATTCTACAAATGAATAAACATGAAACTATTTCAGCTTTTTGCAATGACATAGGAAAGAATCTGTTGTTTTGCTCGCAGGTAGTTGTTTTGGTGTTATTGTTTTGATGTTTTTCCAATCTTGTAGGGTAAGAAAAATGACTTGTAAATAAAACTCATGTCGGTTTTGCAGATTTTTTATTTTGTGCAAACTGCATAAACATTTTAGGTTGGCCGGTTTTTCTAGGGTCACTTGAGTTATGGCAAAAACTATTTTGTTTTTGGCCTAATGCTTCCTGCGAGTTAATGAAAACAAGAATAGTCTTAAAAAGACAACTTGCAGTGAATTTATGCCTTCCAGGAAAAAAGTAAGGTGGGATACAATAGATTTTTTACTATTCTTCGATTCTTTCAAAAAAAATGGGGTGCAGATTATAATCGAGCATGGGACATGCTAGGGTCATTGGTAATTAGATTTTATATTTACGGTACTAGAAGTAGGTTCTCCAAATTAGATAGAAACAGTACAACATGGATGACACTGGTTATAGAGGTTCTGTGTGCAAGGTTTTGTTCCACATGGCAATAGAGGCTATCCAATTCGCTCATGTGTGCCCTCTAACAAAAGACAAACCCTCCCTATTCCCCAAATTGGGTGGGGAAAGGGAGGGTCACTTTGACTCCTAACCTTGTGACAACTCAGTTACCCTAAACCGGGAGACCTGTGCTAGGCAGTTTCATGTGCCCCCTCCCCCCCCCCACCAGGGACTTAAGCATTAAAGGTTAGCATTACTGACGTCACGTGGCAAACGTGTGTGGGCACATAGCTGATATCGGGTTGCAGTTTCATTGAAACAAAAATGGCCTCGAGGCGAGACATGATGGCTACAAATCTAGGTCCACTCTCATATAGGATAACCCTGGTTTAAACCCAGTAAAGTTAGACTCTCTTTCGAATATCAGCATCTTCTTTTTACACTGCTGTGAGAAAGAGAAACCTGTAATGTAAATAAATTGTAAAATAAACATACCTGTGGTATCAAGTCAAATGCTAATCTTTGTGACTGATTTTTGCTTCTGGTTTCTGTGGTTACCGCTCCCATGATGTTCCCTTTCTAGGATAGCTCTGATGCCTTGAAGACGCTCCTTGATTGGCAGCTTTGGATCTAATGGAGGCTGGGCTAAGCTTTCATCAGGATCTGAAAAGTGGTTGCAATACAGGCATCATGGAAGCTTTACTTTGGTGTGGAATTGGAAAAAAATAGAAACCTAAAAACTAATGTAAGGCCTTCTTGATCCCAACACTTGAACACAATAGTGATGAATGCATGGCTTTAAAATTCAATTGTAACATATCTGGAAAACATTACATCACAGAAAATACCTATATGAAAGGGATGAGAAGCAACTATGCAATGAAGCTTCTTGTCGATTTTAAAATTAATGGTGAAGCTTATTCACAAAATTTTAGTTGATTCCAACCTTGCATTTTTGTGTAATGAGCTAATGCTTGTTTCCCGCGGTCCCATAGGCAACTATGCTTTCATTTCTGTCCGTTTATGGTCAAAAAATACAAAATTGCAATTTTTTTTTACAGATATGACCGAATTTGCACGTAAAGGTACGGTCACATAGAAGACAGCTCCCGACCCAACCTCTTCCCAACTACACAACAACTTCAAAATCAGCTATGGACTTGTTCAAACTTGCAAAATTTTTAATTTTTATCATTCTGCAATTTTCCCGCCAGTAGGCAACAGTATCATAAAATCAACAAGATCAAGCATGTTTAAACGTCGATGCCATTTGTTCAGTCTGCGATCAGTCGCAGACTAATTAACACGTCAGCAAAGTTGTGACACGTTGCTGTCAAGATTGCAAGTCGGCGACTTATTATCTGCGGTCGCTGAGTGTAATCGTGGATTTAACATGTCTAGTTGGCTTGCATCTTCTATCCCACTTGGAGCAGAGTCATTGTCGACCACTTTCCAACTGCATACAACCACTCATGATGCGCACCAACTCATCAGCTACCTCTTCCAAAATGCTCGTGTTTTCATGCTGACCTTCCCGAGCCACAATATTTTTAGGCTGCAAGAAAAATCGTGGCAGGTTTTTTAAAATTTGCCACTTGCTACCGACGACGCAAGACTGCAGAAGACTGTACAGGACCGACAGTCCCAGATCTTGCCAAAAATACACATGAAAAAAGAAAAATTAATCACAATTTTCGAAAAATGGCCAATCGACACCAGACTTGAACAGTCTAGAAGTGGTTTTCTAGCAAATAATCGGCAAGACTGCAGAAGACTGTACAAGACACACCAGACCTTGCCCAAACTAAACATGAAAAAGAAAACTGCTCATGATTTTCAAAAAATGGCCAATCGGCACCAGTCTTGAGCAAGTCTTGAAGTGGTTTTCTAGCAAAAAATCAACTGTGTGACTGAGCCTTTAGGTACACATGGATTACTAATGCTAAAAGTTCAGATGGTATAAAAGTCATAACATACTCTGAATCACAGTAATCACAGTGATTCTATCTGCTCTAAATCAACTAATCGGTCTTACCTTGCGATGGGTTTTCTTGTAAGGAGATGAAGTATGCATCTTTGTCACCCCAACACACAGCTAAGCCCGTCACCAATAGACACTCATCCTCAATCAAGAGACCATCCACTTTGTTGGGTTTCTTCATATTACCTATATGATAACACATTGTAAAAGGATATTCCAGTAATAAAAAGTGATGATCTCTGAATATGTTGTCATGCACATCTTTCTCAATCAAATAGGCCTTACAGTAAGGCCAAAAAAAATTGTTTGTTTGTCCTCGTCTGACCGACCGTGACCTTGGTCCCGACCACATTTTTTTATTTCATAATTTTTTTTTACTATTTTAACCCCAAAACCATGTTTTTGGTATAAAAATTTATTTACAAAATAAACACCACAAATCTAGGAAATATTACCTGTACCCATGTGTATTTGGGTGTTTTCAGAGTCTTGGAAAACATCAGTTCCAACATTTAGTATTTCCTGTTGTTGTTGTTGATCTTTGCTGTATTGGTTTCCCTGACTGAGTTTCATTTATGTACACCGTATAATTGACGGTTTGAGATTTAGTATATTGCCGAGTTAGAAATGTGTTCAATATTACAATTTAAATATAAAAACATTATTATTGCCATTGATTCCCTTCAAAACAGTTTTATAAAGTTGATGATGAATATCTGTTAGGAAAATAATATCATTTTTATTTTATTTTCAAAGCTGAAAGCCGTCTGTAGTTTAGTCGGCTTTTAACGTATACCGAACGTTATAAATTCTTCACACCCCTCCAAGGATCTTAAATAAATCAGGATAGGACACTCGATCAACGAAGTGGAGGCATATTGCATGAAATATGTGGCTCAGGGATCTTTGGTCGTATGTGGCACTGTGCCCCTACGTCATTCCCGGTCAACGTCATACTGCATAAATAATTAGGTGACTCATCAAAAATGGTGGCGCTATTGCTACGCTTTCAAATCGTCTATGGCATTTTGTACACAGTTTCAGCGCCTGACCACTCTCAAAATGGCTGATCGGATCGACTGTAATATCGACTCTTGGTCAAATGCATTGAATATGCAAGTAAAACAAGGAGCTAAAATGCTATTAAACACCATAGGACTGTCTACTCATCAGATCCTTTGCCGATGCTTAGCCATTATTTGGTCCTCATTTCGCTGAGTCAATTCATGGCGCACAAAATCCTCAACAAAATCTTAGTTTTGTTGGAGGTGAAAGCAAACTTCAATTCATTATGGGCTTTAGTTTTTGGCAGCCTTAGGTCATTCCATTGGATTTTTTCTGGTTCATATATAAGTGAAACGAATAGACATTCCAAAATGCACATGTTATTTCCTAACTATCGGTTACCATTTCAGTCTCCTGCTATCACTTCAGGTAAAAATATGATGCATTTTGTGTCAGTTTACATGGCGGGATTGGAGGCACAGCCTATGGGAATCATCAGCTCAAAATTGGCATGTACCATGTTCATGATGTTGCCCAGAGTTGGGCGAGTTGTTTGAATCGCTGGCTATTGAATAAAAGAGTTCAAGCAGTAAAAATGTTTGTGTTTTGATTTATTACCATTCTTTGATTTGAGTTTCAAGTACAATATTAAAAAAAAAAAAATCTCCGACCTACCAACCCTGCTGTTTCGGGAGCCTCTATGGACAAACAATTTTTTTTTTGCCTAAGGTATCAGCTTTTTATCGAGCCAGTAGACCAGGAACCCGGAAGTGTGTGAAGAACGCTTGACAATGGAAATCCAATACGCAATACAACTACAACTGGTGCACTTGCCATTTTTTTCAGAAATTATGACCGATAGCATAGTTGTTTTAATTTCATCATCTTACCTTTTCTAAAGTTGCCTCCTATACCACCGCCTTCCACAGGTGGCTGGTACTTCTCACAGGCCACAGAGAAAGAATATTCCGCTTTACTTCTCCATTCCTCAAGGAACGTCTCAAAAAGCTCCTTATTGGCACAAACATCAATAATAGTGAAGGCGCCATCAGTGCAGGGAATTGAGGGAGAAGACTGGTGTATCCCAGTGACAATGGCAAAGGCAAGGGTCGAGATGACTGATCCGTTTGGAGATGACGCCGAGTCGCTTGACGTGTCAAGTCTCAAGTCAAGATCTGATCATCTATTGCTTTGTTCATGTCACTAGTTGTGAATCATTATAGTCTCTGTTCCATAAACAATGCTTGTGAGTCTCGGGTGGGCTTAGTGAGTTCTTCTTTGCTGTTTTTTTGTCTTTGGTGTTCCTTGATCACGTTGCTTGCACTACCATTCCTGTCTTCCCCGATTTCCACCAACGCGAGGTACACCAGACTGGGCTCTTTCATTTGTGTCGTATTCGCTGTGATGACTTCTGCTCCCGGTAAAAAATGTTTTCCCCGATGGCGTTTTGGTGTTTTTCTTTTGTGTACCTTGAAAAGTTTAGGAGTGTTAGGTTCCTCCTTGTGGTGTGGGAGGCACAAAATCTCCATCACTTTGTTTCTTCTCTCCATCACTAACTGATTGGATCCTTCTTCTGTATGACATGCTCCTTGTCTCCTAAGATACTCTTTTTGTAGGTAGCTCAGTATTGTGACTTTGGCAAGCATCCCGTATTTCTCTTAGGTGTGACACTTCAAAACCGCATCCAAACATCCATTGGCAACATGCTCATCACTTTTTCGTTTCCGCGTACTCTTTTTCTCCACGTCTTATTACTCTCTTTATGTCGTCATCTCAATGTCTCCAGCCCTATTACTACACACTTTTTCTGTCTGGTACATCCTGAATAAATAGCTTTGATGCCATTCTGTGTCTTCTTTACTTGCACTGGTTGCGCTACACTTGTATGTTGTACCATTGTTTCATCCTCCCCAGCAAACATTTCTAGCATTGCCATGGTTCCAGGGCTAAACTGATCTTGCAACATACTTGTAATGTCGCACCTGGAGTTGCTTCCTCCGGTTTTTCATGAGGTTTGACATGGCAGATTTTGTTCCGAGATTGTACATATGCCGGATGAATGCTCTATGAAAGACTTGGCAGTTTTTGGTATTGTTATCATTAGAGTTATCTTTTCCTTGCTTAAAAACACATTCCCATTAATCTCATCGTGTCTTTTAGGTTTGTGCCAGTCTACAGAACATTCTCCTCCTTGCAACTTAACTCGAATCTTTAATATCCCTCTGGCAAAATGCATTCCTTGACAGTGCCTGATGTTCTGATCTTTGATGGCTGGATGTCAGATTTGGTGCTACCATTTTGCAAGCACTTGCTGGGATGAGGACTACCTTCTTCACAAGAAAATTGAATCGGTCCCATCAGCTTGCAAGTGCCATGTCTGCCTCTAACTGTGAATACACTGCGTAACAGGAGAGTCTCTTTGTCACCAATTCCCGGTTCTGATGGCAAACCTTCTCTTGGACATCCACTTTGCCCATTTCATCATGTACACCTCAGGAGAGTCACTTAAAGAATCACTCATATCCATTTGGAATAACAGCTTGGGTATATTCCCCATTCGCTTGTATGTTCCCATACGGTTCTAAGGGACAATTTTTCCTAGTGTAACTTCATCCACTTTTAACGACCCAGAGTCGGAATTGAATGTCACCTGTTGATTTTTAGACAGATTAATAACTGCCTGTTGTTGTTTACCATTTCTCTGTAGGTCTGGTGATGCCGTCTTTGCAACGTGGCCTCATTCTGGGCGCATACCTCCTCTACTATTCTCAGCGATCTGTGAGTCCAATGCAAGGAAATGAAGGACTGAAGTCCGACTGACCTCCTGGTGAGGATATTGCATTATTGCCTGAATCACCATAGCAACCTGAAGAAGGTCTCTGTGGCTGCTACCCTCCTATTTCACCATTTTTTCCGAAATGAACTTATTGATTTCGTGGTTATTACTATCAATACTTCTTCTTATCCTTTTGTTTTCTTGCTTGTTTCTTGGGTTTGTCTTTGATCGCAGGCCACCATTAAATCCGACTTGGAATCGGTCCCCATCATTTGCAACATCATTTGGTGTGCTACAAGCAACTGTCGCCTTCGGCATCGCCTGTGGATGTCAAATTCATCAGGCACAGAAAAAAATTCTGGCGCTGCATCTTTACCCTTCTTCTCCTTCTCAACTCGTTCTTGAAGAATTGGTGGTAGTTACTTTTGTTATTAGATGCCTCTTTAGGTACTTTATTTTGAAAGTCACAGAATGACCAACTGGATTTTCTTCAGCCATCAACTGAATCTTCATTCCTTTTGTTTTGGAGCTACTTTGCACAGAATGTGTTCATCACTGACTGTTGGTAAGTTCTTGATATCTGATGTGATGCACCAGCTACATCAGTTGACATGGTTGTGTTGTTTTTAACTGAAGATCACATGAGCTGACTCCTAGTTGCATGCACCTGTGCTTGTATCACTATTTGTTTAGCCTGCGATTGACATCTGACTAACATATTTCTGCCCTATTTTCTGCAACAGCCCGAAACTTGGAACAGCTGCTTTGTAACTTCACCAGCTCTTTTGTTTCAGTACAATTTGTCTGAAAACTAGTTGTAGGTTGATGCATCTTGTTGACCGCAACCCTGGCTAGGATGTTTTTCTCTCTCAGAGACAACGTTGACCCTTTTTCTTGATGCCCTTCTGCAAAGTGGAGTCTGAAATCTGTTCCTTGGCATGTCTCAATTCCAGGGAAGGGGGGAGCGGGGAGGGGGGGCGGGCGGAAGGGGGGGGGGGGGTGGGGAGGGGGGGGGGTGGGGAGGGGGGGGGAGGGGGGGGGGGGTAGGGGACCGAGGGAGTCGGTACTCCGCTTTCCAATTTCTTCCCATTTCTAGTAGCCTCTCTGCCCAAACCCGCTCCCATTCCACCACCGTTTATTTGTGCTGCTTCTACGTTACTGGTCTTGTTCTTGTTTACATCTGTTATCTGTCTGCTCCTCTCTTGTGTAGGGTTTACTGCTTTCTTGTGGGATTCACTCGTAACAGGTTGCAGAATAGGTGCTGATACCTTCCCATCACCCCTCTCATCTGAATCGCATAATACCGGTGCCTTTGTCTTTGGCAATTTACTTTCACCAATCTTGTCCACTTGCACATTGTTGTCTTGTTTAGAAGTTTGTCCAATGGGTTCTTGCCCATTGCTGGATCCACCTGTTTCGCCGCTTGACGACTGCCAGTGTACACCCGTTACACCGAGGTCAGCTTGTAGTATATGCTGTGCCTCACTGACCATCAAGGAAGCTGCCTCAGCTTCTGTTAAACCTTTGCGACCCGTCGCCCAGATGCATCGAGATTGGTGGCGCTCTTCTGCTTCATATTGCTGCTCATCAATGGCTCTTCTGGAACTGAAAGTGGTAATTAGAGATCTTATTAGTATATTATTATCAGTTATTTGTTGGAATTTTTAATTCAAAATAATGCATTTAACAATAGGTTTTGATAAGGATGACTAATTCAATCAAGATGTGTTTTAGAACATGTCATCCATTTGATCAACACTGAAATAACAGTTACTAACTGAAGAAACAAACACTTTCTGTCCTCTGCAGTTGCTGATTATAAAATAACTGATACTGTACTTTGAGACATGGCAGTGGGAAATCAAGAAATTAGACCTGTACGCAGCTGCAAGGTGTGCATTTTGTGTTGCCGTCTTTGAATGTGCTTGTAATTATGCACGCACTTGGGTGCGACGCCAGTGCTTGCGCATCCACTCTACTGCCATGATGAGGTGAAACAGTGTAAAAATCAGTAGTGTGTTTATGTGATTGCATGGTAAATATGCTAAAACGAAACACTGTCATAAAGAGTGGGTCATCCCAGTTGCCGTGTTTCCCTGCACTTGACTGCTATGTTCATGGGGTAAAGGAAGCTTATCCAATTTGTCATGTTACAGTTCAGTCTAGGGTATGCAGCAATCATTTGTGTTGGTTCTAGTTTTCCTCCAGGACAGAAGTCAGTCTTCAACATTTTTTTGGTGTGGAAATAGTGAACTACATCTAAGGATGACCATGATACTGAGGTATGGTTTTTGTAACAATAAGAGAAAGGGATTGCAAAGAACACCCTCAACCTACCTAAAACATTCTTCTGAGTCTGAGTCAGGATATCAAAGTTTCAGCATCTTACCTTTGGAATGGCACAGCAGTCCTCAACAGGTTCTCAATGTCAGCTGGCTTAGCATTGGCCACATCAGATACACTGTGAAATCCACTGTTATAAAGCAACCTGGCACGGTAGGCATTGACTAAGGAGATGCGTACTAGATCACACAACTCTCGCTGCACACCAAAGTTGAGTCTGTTCTGGAACTGGGCCAGGAGAAGTTCGAGGTTGTGCCAGCCTAATTTGCTGCAGAAAATTGTCACCATCCCTGATTAAAATAATGGATGAAAAGGAGTATGAACTAGAATTTCGCGGTTCTCGGCTTTCGCGCTCGCTATATTCAAAGAATATAAGCTGTGGGCCGCCCCATGAAAAAACTTAACAATTTTTGACACACACATCCATACA
>JAMKCH010036717.1:0-25186 GCA_023653785.1 Ophioderma brevispina | reverse complement strand
CTAGGGGGTGGGGTAACACCCCCCCGCCCCCCTTGTAGACGCAGGGTTAAAGTAGCAAAATTAATAAATGACAGCCTGGTGTGGATCCTCTTATATTAGCTTAAAATGAAAATCAATGGCAACATTCTTCCAATTGGTGTTGGTAATTTATAAAACCTTCGTCAAAGACGCGAACACGTCAAGAAACACGTACCGGTATCTGTTGTGTCATTCACACTTTGGGTATGGTTAAAAGCCACTGCAGGCAAACAAGGCATGCCGATCAAAGGACTTTAATGTCACTAAATCTATTTGAATGTTAATGAAAAAGAAATTTGATTACATGTCTTGAACACTATGTGCCACTTATTAACAAAGTTTATATTTAGCAAAATGCGATTTATCCGAAAACTGTAAATTTCGACAACAGTTTGGCGAATTAAAATTACGTTTAACTTTAAAACTCCTTTCGGAATTGCGTTTTACTATAGCTATACGTTTTTTGAATCTCACATCTAAACGCTCGCTATCTTAAAATCGCACTAAACAAAACAAAAACAACAAAAGCAACCTTTTTGGAATCGGGCAAATCTTAAACACACGAAAACTCATCACCGTGAAACAGCTAGGGTAAGTAAACCATAGTCTTCCCTCCCTTTAGTTTTTACCAAATAATATAATTATCTTCAAACTTCTACCTTTGCTGTTTTGCAATCAAAGTACGAAAGGCATATCGACTACTACAGGAGTACTTTTCTATTTTATCAAAACCATGCAAACCAGTACAAGTTTACTGTCAAGACGATTTTAAACGACATGGCCATGAGAAATCGTACCAGAAGGCAACGGCTCCTCAAAACGGTACGATTTATTATACTTTTTTAGTGTTAACTTTCCCTTCTGACCCTTTTGGGAGTTGAACCATCCGGTGATCATAATGTCCATCCCGCAGTTCAACCATTTTTTAAAAAAAAATGCATCCTCAATTAAGGGCGCTATTGTGATTTTAAAAGGTTGAGCGCAACAAAGTGATATCAAAATGGCTTTCCGTAGCGTTTAAGGGGCTACACCAACTGGGCGAAAAGATATGCATATGGCAACCTCCACGTATCAAATCATGCGAATTTCCCCCGCGCAGGTTGCGAGTTTCACGCGCTGTGTACGATTTTTCCCTCCTCGCCATATGTCCGACTCTGTGCAGCGTTATAATGTCGAGTTTACAGCGCGCTAAAAATCTGTCCATTTTGCCCTCTATACAAATAAAACAAAAAACAATCGAGTTGTGCTCTCTATATATGGTGAGTTTGACATAAATCAATGTCCAGTTTTTATTTATTTACGCTCCACGTATCAAATCATGGCGAGTTTTCTCGCGCATGTCGAGTTTCTTGCGCTGTGTATCGAGTTTTCCTCGTCATTATGTCGAGTGTGCAGCGCGTTATATGTCGAGTTAACAGCGCTACTATGTCCCCAGTTTGGCCCTCTATAAACAGCGAGTGTGCTTCTCTTATCGAGGGTTGACAATCAAAAGCCTAACTCAAAAATACGGCTTTTGGAGAAATGGATGTTTAATAAATTTTCTACTAAGCAAATCATCTATTCATTACTCAAAAGTTAAAACATCTCATAAAGCTCAATATATATGTTACTGGTAAAGGCAAACATGATATAAACTTTTAGGAAACAACGACCAATTTTTAATTTGAAACAGCAAATTAAAGAAATTCTGTAATAGTTCTTTTAAGAAGTTCTGATTTAAGGACGCTCTTCTGACGTAACTGAAATGGTAATCTGTAATGGTTTTCAATCATGCCTACGATTGACACGTTATTTCAATCAGATGTTTAAAGCATGTCATCCCGCTTTAAGGACTGTTTTAAAACAAATCATCATATAAGTGGGATAGGGAGAGCTAAAGCTTTTGAAATCCCTGGCAATTGTGCAAGCTTGAAGCCTCAACTCATGTTTTGGCCAAATCCAGTTACCATCAGAAGGTCGTAACACAAGTTTTACAGGCCTTTCTGTTAGTAACACAAGTGTGCACCATTGAGATGTGGTGAGATGTTATTTGCTTAATAGGCCATAGGAGCGTAGAACTTTGAGTTAAGGCTTCATGGTTTCAGAATCTGTAGGTGTTCAGAAATAATATGTTTTTTGGTACCAAAACCACCCACCACCAAAATCACCAAAAAGTGAGTTACGTCCCTCTGTTTGTCCACTCGAACTATGGGGAGTTGGTTGACATAAATCATGTCCAGTTCAAAATCTCGACATGACATGATTTTTTCTCAACATGAGGAAAACTCGACTGATTTTTTGGTGTTGTGTAAAAAAAAATTAGTCGAGTTTGCTCTTGTTGAGAAAAAAAATCATGTCGAGTTTGCCTCTGTTTAGGAAAAAAATCATGTCGAAGTTGCTCATGTTGAGAAAAAAAATCATGTCCGTTTTGCACAGGTTGCAACAAATCATGGTCCATTTTTTTAAAACTCGGCATGATTTCTTCTGGTCATGATTTATTATTATGGACATGATTTATGAAACTCGGCACATAGAGTTCAAAACTGGATAGGCACGCTGTAAACCGACATATAGCGGGGTAACTCGAAATCCAAAAGCGCATGGAATCGCCATGATTTGATACGATGGACGTGGCCATAATATTCACCATTGCTGGTGCCCACTGGCCAGTTCGACGGCCTGCACTTGACGAAAACACAGGTAAAACCCTTCTTCAACTAGCCTTCCCTAGTTTAAAGTTTCGCGCATTTTGGCCAATTAAAAATTAAGTTTAATTTTAAAACCCTTTCACCAGGAATTGCGTTTAATATAAACGTTAGTTTCAGCTTAAATCGCGCGCTACCCACCCTTTTGGAATACGGGCCCTCACTCTTGTAAAAAAGGATTTAAGATTTGTTCCTCATGGTCTGTAGACGTTTCATATAGAAGTCCCATTGAGCCAATGAGGTTTTCTGCCATCATTTCTGTCATCGCTACGCCACTTCCATACAGCACATGAGGAATTCAATTTTAATACCTCATTTGCATCAATGGACCTTCTAATATGAAACGTCTCCCCTCTGGGGGTACTAATGATTATAAAAGTAAAAAAAAAAAAGAATATGTTTTTGCACATATTAGGCGAATTGTAAGCAAACAAAGAGAAGACACAGTAAGTAGTAAACGAATAGAAAGAGAAAAAAGGCGAGAGCAGAATTATGTAGACGACGGAATGAGTAGGAAAAGGGCAAGTGGGAGGCGGTGGAGAGGGATGGGTGGTAGCGGAACCGTTGTTGTCCTTGGGACGGGTCTTTCAGGCCTGAACTTCTTTGACATTAATTTACTCAATGTTCCCGAACCAATGACATGTTTGTGTTATATACCATACCAAGCCCTTATATTGTTCTGGCTAGCCGTGTGAGATTACCCTGGTAATTACATAGGACCTCTGATTGCCTTAAAATTTTAATAAGGTTAACTCAAAAACGACAGATCGTTGAACATAAGTTGGCACAGATATTAAGAACCTAATCAAGTTGCACTATGAAAGCGAATTTTAACAATCATGCTTCAAACCCCCTCTAAAATTAGGGTGCAAAGATGAAATGACCTGATTAACAGTTTCCTGGTTTGCCATGTGCAACCATATTAATCAACAATCGGGCTTCATATGCGTATGTTCATTCTACCAACTATACCAGTTACCTTTTACGTCATTTAGTTATCGTTTTTAAAGTGTTCAACCAAAAAACAGGCCCTACGGTGGTTTACCATGGCAAACCAAAACAATAATTTTACAATTTGTTTCGAAACTTCTCAATAAGGGCTTTAAGGTCCATGGTCCACCGCTAATAGCCTAGTCCCCCGATTTGTCCGGAATTGTGTACCATTTTGGTATCAGACGAAGCTACTATTTTTCACTCATTTCCCCCTGTGAAACCTTAGGGCTAAAGGATTTTTGGTTTTGGATGTGTATATCGAAATATATGGCCACCAATATTGGTGCCAATATTAAAGGTGCGTGTTCCTATCGTCCTTGGACCCCCATGATTTACCCGGAAGTAGTATTGACTTTGATATCAGATTAAAGGCCATATTTTCTCATGTCGTTCCTGAAATTTGAGCCCTCGATCCATTTCATATTCACATTCCCAAGATATAAAACAAAAAACTTGCCGTTTTAATGGTTAACCCATCAATATTAGCACGTATTGAATAGGGCTTTACAAATGCATTTTTGCTTCTACCATCAAAACGCAAGTTTGTTTTCCGTACGGGTACTTGATGGGGTGAATGGTCACGTGCCAGGCTCTCATATCAAGTACGAAACACGATTATACGACACTAGACAGAGAATGAATTTTCCTTGAAAGGACGAGTATGTCATGCGGAATGTTTTCGTTGTTTTAAATATTGCAATTCTGAAAATACTGTCCCATCTTTAATTTGACCTGTAACAGGATTTGTAACATATTGTTCGATTTTAAATTATATTTTATCAAGTTTCCTAAGGACTGATTTTTGTTGTTTGTTTGTCACCGAGACAGGCTTTACAAATATACCTTAGAAACCATGCCCGTACGTGATGTGCGGAACCACTCGGTATATGCATGGATGCATCGCTTAGACGTTATGTTCACGCTTTGGTACACACATCTAAAATTAAAATTATTACGTTGCGTGAACTGTTTGTTGTTTGCCCGGGGGGCGCACTTGTAAATTCAAAGGTGGATATCCATGGACTTCCAAATGCACCCTACATAAGTATTTCCACCGCTAAAATATACCCTAACCCGAATTATTTGTCTGATTTTGCTACACTAAGAAGCACTTTTGTAAGTTTTGCTCCCGAACAAATAAGCAATGCATTGTGTCGTTAATATACCTTTATTATCTTGCTTTGCTTTACAATATCTTTGATCTCTGCTTAATTGAGGTATTACACGTGCATCACAATTTCAGGTTTAGGGCAAGACTTTCCATATATTTCATATATTTACATGCACATAACATTTTTTATATGCTGTTTTTCCGTTTTTTGATCAAACAAGGCAAATTAATAAATTTGTATCATGGTGTTCAAATGGAAGTCTTTCCGGGTTTAGAAAAAACATACCCTTTTTTTCACATTTGCTGTTTTGACACACTAATCAATGTTACGGCGGTACATCGCCTGTTGGAAAAAGATACCCTTTTACGCGTTTCTTTGTTCACGGCTCATATCCATCTTTGAATACATGCCCCCCCCCCCTCCTGGGGTTGTTTGAACGCGTCAGACTCGGCAATAATCTGTTAATGCCCAATTGAAGGACGACATCGACTTCCAAGGGAGCGAAGCGAATAATATATAACCCCTTACAAAGAACCACAGCAACATCTATGGTAAGTGGAGTTTTCATGTCAAGGTAATCAAGAAACCAATCCCTAAACGGTACAGAGAAGTCGCACAAACAGATCTATATATCAATTGTGATCCCCGACACTGACAGTGGCTTTAAACTTTTCTTCGAAGTTAATACGAGCTATTATTGGCCATAGAAAGGTCTAGCTCTAGCATACCCAAGGCTACGGTAATTGCACCGGAGTAATCAATCGAGCGCGAATTCGAGCACGAATATGACTCACCTTACCCTATTTTGTACAAAATTCCCCCTATCTCTGTTCAGATGACCTTGATCCACTATCTGTGTACACCCCATATGGGGATGGATTGGGGTCCTTGTGACGCAATCTGGCGTTTCTAGCTCTTGAATTGCAGGAGAAGGATATTCTAGAATTTGGACAAAAAACTAATATTTCTCTTGACATGACCTTGAAACCAAATCTGTGTACACTCCATAGGCGTCTTGGGCCAGCGGTTCTTCTGACCAATTTTCGCTTCAATCGGACAAACCGTTTGGCACTATGAAGCATTTTGAAGCAAGGTCAAAACAAACCAGACAGAGAATTGTCCTTAAGAAAGGACGAGAAAACTCGAGAAACCAATCCCTAACAGCCGATATATCAATTGTGATTGCCGACAATAATTTAATCTTTTCTTTGAGGTTAATGCGAGCTTGGATTAAATCGTTTCGTGTAAAGGGTGTATTGATTGATCGCGCCAGACTCGGCAATGACTTTTAATGCCCAATTGAAGGACAACTCGTAAGGGAATGATGGGAATAATATATAACCCCCCTACAAAGAAACGCAGTAACATCAATTGAATAAAGTAAGGTTCCCATGTCACGGAAATTCCAGAAACTAATCCCTAACGGCTTACAGAGAAGTCGCGAAAACAGATCTATATATCAATTGTGATTCCAGATAATAAGTAGATTTAATCTTTTCTTCGAAGTTAATGCGAGCTATTGTTGGCCACTAAATCCTAGTTTTTGCAGAACCAAGGCTACGGTAATTGCGCCAGGGTAATCATTGGAGCACGAATACGAACCCCTTACCCTATTTTGTACGCAATGCCCCTATCTCTGCTCAGATGACCTTGATCCACTATCTGTGTGCACCCCATGTGGGGATGGATTTGGGGTCCTTGTGACGCAATCTGGCGTTTCTAGCTCTTGAATTCCAGGAGAAGAAGGATTTCCTGGATTTTGGACAAAAAAAATAATATTTCTCTTGAGTTATATTCCATTTCTGGAATTGTGCTTACTTAAACGATACGTTTAGCTCACATATAAACCTTTGCTTAGCTTAAAATCACGCTAAACACCGTTTTGGAATACAGGCATGTGAGTCCACAGATTCTTATCAGAATGGGGTCAAATTCTTCATGCTATTTGAGACTAATGTGAAATACATGTTATGTATGTTGGTTAACTTATGGGGTATAATTAAGGGGGAATATCGATACGGTCCACCAGGGTCTGTGGGGATTAGAACTCTGTTAACTACCTTTGAGCTAATTAAAGCCACTATCAGTATTTTTTTCCCAAAATCAAAATGCTAGGTCATATCAACACCTTACATTTAATGTTCATTGTGAAAACAGACACTAAACCATTTTAAAGCGGTCCTGAAGATGCCATTTACGACTGTTTCTGCGCCTAAAAAAAGTCGGATCCCGCATAAAAAAATCATCATTTCTTGACAAATACAGCGCGTTAAGCTTAGCCACCAACAGGGGTCTTTACTACAACCATTTCCAACACAACAGTGCAAAAAAATGCACTTTGATGAAAAATAGGGGGCGCTGATAGTGCCTTTAACATAAAGTAAATTGTGTTTTCTGTTGTAACATTCCCATACAAACAATTAGAAAAAAATATTCCCATGATGACCTTGAACAGTTTTGGCCTGTCGTGCAAACACAAAGGCCCGTATTCCAGAAACTTGTTTAGCTAAACGTGATTTTAGCTTAAAATCGTGGCTTTCCGTAGCGTTTAAGGTGATCACCAACTGGGCGAGAATGATACCCACCATAGCTGTTCATTGGACAGTGCAATGGGCGTGCACTTGACGGAAACACACACTAAAACACTTCTTAAACTAGCTACCTACCCACATTAACAAGATTTTTTTTTTTTTTTTTTTTCTTACGCATTTCGAATAGTTACTCGCCGACTTGTTACGAAGGTACTCGATTTTGGTGTAAAAAGGGAAATTTCAAATACTCATAAAAAAGTTTCCCCAAAGCGGATTTTTGCGGATTTTTGATATGATATAGAGCATGATCTCCTGCATTCCGTGATACCAAAATCATGGATAGAGGAATTTTTTCCGGGTTAAGGCTTATTTGTCCACTTCACGCCCCGTCTATTAGCTTAAAATCACGCTAAACACCGTTTTGGAATACAGGCATGTGAGTCCACAGATTCTTATCAGAATGGGGTCAAATTCTTCATGCTATTTGAGACTAATGTGAAATACATGTTATGTATGTTGGTTAACTTATGGGGTATAATTAAGGGGGGAATATCGATACGGTCCACCAGGGTCTGTGGGGATTAGAACTCTGTTAACTACCTTTGAGCTAATTAAAGCCACTATCAGTATTTTTTTCCCAAAATCAAAATGCTAGGTCATATCAACACCTTACATTTAATGTTCATTGTGAAAACAGACACTAAACCATTTTAAAGCGGTCCTGAAGATGCCATTTACGACTGTTTCTGCGCCTAAAAAAAGTCGGATCCCGCATAAAAAAATCATCATTTCTTGACAAATACAGCGCGTTAAGCTTAGCCACCAACAGGGGTCTTTACTACAACCATTTCCAACACAACAGTGCAAAAAAATGCACTTTGATGAAAAATAGGGGGCGCTGATAGTGCCTTTAACATAAAGTAAATTGTGTTTTCTGTTGTAACATTCCCATACAAACAATTAGAAAAAAATATTCCCATGATGACCTTGAACAGTTTTGGCCTGTCGTGCAAACACAAAGGCCCGTATTCCAGAAACTTGTTTAGCTAAACGTGATTTTAGCTTAAAATCGTGGCTTTCCGTAGCGTTTAAGGTGATCACCAACTGGGCGAGAATGATACCCACCATAGCTGTTCATTGGACAGTGCAATGGGCGTGCACTTGACGGAAACACACACTAAAACACTTCTTAAACTAGCTACCTACCCACATTAACAAGATCGTCACGTCAACTTAAACCAAATAACATCAAAAGCCTACTAAAAAATGTCCTCTCTTGTTGACTGGCAGGATGTGAAAGACAATCCAGATCCAGATCAGGCCTACAATGAATTTAACAATAAATTTACTGAGCTCTATGATATTCACTGTCCTGTCAAAACTAATACCATTTCTAAACGTAACTCGCCCAAAAAACATGGATCACCAAAGGTCTAATTAAATCACTTAAAACAAAGGATAAACTGTATAAAACTTATATCTCTAAACCAACTGCTAACAATAAACTAAAATATAATAATTACCGTAAACAACTTAATCTTTTACTTCGTCTCAGTAAAAAGTCATACATTACAAATAAAATTGAAGATAATAAAAACAATACAAAAAAAGTTTGGCAGATAATTAATAATCTACTTGGCCGCAACAAGAAAACTAAGTTACCTGACTTCTTTAACAACAATGGCGAAAAGATAACAGATGATAAGGACATTGCTGCAAATTTTAACACATTTTTAGCTAAAAAAGGTAAAACGCTTGCTGATAAAATATCGGAACCGCCCAGAAATGAGCAACCTTCAACATCATTTAATAATTCAAATAGCATGTTTATATCTTTCCCACTTCTGCTGTCGAAATCGATAAAACAACTTCACAGCTGGAAAAACAGTGACAGTAGTGCAGCTGACGGCATCATTTCTCAAAATTTTTTAAAGCAAATTATTCCTGCCATCAGTGATGCCCATATTTCTAATAACTCCTTTTCAGCTGGCATTGTTCCGTCCTTGTTGAAAGATCCCTATGTTATACCAGTTTTTAAAGCCGGCGATAAACATGATTTCACTAATTACAGACCTATCTCGATTTTACTGGCCATTTCTAAGCTTCTTGAAAAGATTGTATACAATTGTATTTTGAACTTCATAGCCCGTCACAATATACTCACATCTCATCAATTTGGATTCAGGCCCAAAAGATCGACATTTATGGCAATTAATGAACTCTATTCTAAAATAGCCAATAATCTTGACCAAAAACTTCATACCATTGGCATTTTGCTTGATCTTAGCAAAGCCTTTGATACTATAGATCATGATATTCTACTTAATAAACTTAACACTTATGGTATCAGAGGACTTGCCAACAATTGGATAAAAAATTATCTCTCTGGCAGAAGACAAAGGATTTCATTTAACAATGTCTTATCTGAAACAGCAAATGTAACTTGTGGAGTTCCTCAAGGTTCTATTTTGGGACCTTTATTATTCTTATTATATATCAATGATATGCCTCTGTGTACCAAATTTCCCATTTTATTTTATTTGCTGACGATACAAATATTTTATTTTCACATCATGACCCTAAAACATTAGAAACAATTATACACACTAAAAACGCCAAGTCAACTATGCACCGACTAAAAAATGGGGTCAAAATTATGACCACAAAAAGGGTAATTTCATACGATTTTGACCACAAAAGTGGTCAACATTTTAACCCCATTATTAGTCGGTGCATAGTTGACTCAAAACGGGGTCAAAAATGACCCCGTTGTTGAAAATATTTTTAGAGTGTAAATACTGAATTAATTAGTATTTCGAATTGGTTTAAACTAAATAAACTATCTCTCAATATTAAGAAAACAAATTACATGATATTTAAAATAAACACAGTAACAAACAAGACATATGGCTTAACCTTAAAATAGATAAAGCGGCATTACTAAAGCAAGTAGAAACAACTAAATTCCTTGGCATACTCTTTGATCACAATTTATCATGGACTTCCCAGACGCAACATGTTTCTAAAATAGTTTCTAAATATAATGGTATAATTCGAAATGTTCCACCATTCCTCCCACCTGAGTCACTGAAAACATTATACAATTCCCTTGTTCTACCCCATCTTTCTTATGGCGCAATGATATGGGCCGATTCCAACAATGCCAATCTCGACTCCCTCTTTTTACTTCAAAAGAGAATCATAAGAACATGCACTAATTCGATCTGGCTTGCTCATACTGATCCACTCTTTTCGTCTCTCAAAACCCTGAAAATTTATGACATCTATAAACTACAGTTGGCATCTTCCATGTACCAATTCCACCATGATCTCCTCCCGGCTGATCTCATTCCTGGTAGTCCAAGAGCATTAGATCATATAGGCTAAAACCTGGAAATAGCTCATAACAAGCTGAATTTTTCAGGATAGGTCCAGGAATAAGAGTAGAATAACATACTAAAAGTCCCCGAAAATCCTCCTGGAGCTCTCTCCAAAATTCAAGATGGCGGTCAAAATGGCCGCCATTTTCCAATTTTATCGTATCTTTGCAACCAGACAAGTTGGAAATTTTTTTTTTTTTTTTTTTTGCTCATACTGATCCACTCTTTTCGTCTCTCAAAACCCTGAAAATTTATGACATCTATAAACTACAGTTGGCATCTTCCATGTACCAATTCCACCATGATCTCCTCCCGGCTGATCTCATTCCTGGTGACGTTTTTTAACATCGATAGACCCTCTCATTATTATAACACCAAGCTTGGTCATGAATTTTTCATCAAGAGAACAAACACTGTCTTTGCTTTGAACACTCCTAGTTCCCAAGGTCCTATACTATGGAAAAATCTGCCCACTCACCTTAAAAATTCTCTGTCCTTCTCATTATTTAAAACAAATTTTAAAAACACACTCATCAGCTTTTACAACAATTACAATTTCCATAATTTTGTATTATTTCTTGCATCCATTTGGCTGGCTGGTATAATACTTTTAAGTATTCCTCTGTCGGTCTTGACCGTGTTGTCCGCCCTGTCAGTGTGCGTGTCTATGTGTGTGTATGTTTTGTTTATCTGTTTGTCTTGTTTTGTCTGATGTAACTCCAAGAACATCTTGCACAAACCATTTATTTTTCTTATAAATCAAATATGTTTTTACTGTAAGCGTATGCTCTTGGCTTCAAATTGTACGTCTAGTCCATTTTATACTCTTAATTTGCTTGTCTTATTTAAATATCTCTTTTTTACCGGGCATTACAACTTCACGCTATGCGTTTAGTAGTGTCCCCATCTCAATCACCATTAATGTCATTATCTTTATATTGTGTTTGCAATTTAAATTATATTTAATTTTGATGTATATTCTTATGTTGAGATGAAATAAACTTTATAATATTATATAGAAGCTCGGAGAAACTGGCGAGCACAGAACTGAATAAAGACGAAAAATACACGGTCTCGAACCCGGACCTCTCGCTTTCTAGGCGTGAGAAATACCACTGGGCCACAGTGGACTGTGTTATTGTGGATACCAGTGAACGAGCGCTAATGTATTTCAGTCTTTATTTCAGAGTTTCAAGCGACCGTAATTATATTTTATATTTTAGAATGGGAGGGCCTTATATGCATGATTCTAGTAGAATCTATGACGAAGCGAAACGCAATTCAATGCCCGCGAGGATCCAGATCGGTCTGTCGGTATGTTGTTTTCGTCCCTCGTTTTTTCCATCCCCGTTTTTTAGATTACCCCGGTTAATCTAGAACACGGGGACGGAAAAACGACAGCACCGATGATTGATCCAGACAAAAAACTCCGTATCATGAGACAGAAAACGGGGACGTTTGAAATGTGAATATCTTCAGTGACAACATAAAAATTTTAAAAAAGCTGAAATATCTGTGGCTCTTCTAAAAAAGGACCCCACTTCATTTTGAAAATTGGAAAAAGAAAGTTGCAACAAAATTCTTTATCAACATTTTTTTATTAGCTACATATCAAACATCATGGAACAACAAAATTTATGAACACCACTATTCCTATATATTTTGGCATTTGAACCTCCAAATTAAGTTTGTGTTTTCCCTGTTTTTGGGGCTTGGTATATTTACGTTATCCAATATGTATCTCGGAGAACTTTTTATTTTAAAAGAAGTCTTATATATACGTAATTCGTGAATTCTTACTTAATGGTGCCAGACCTAGCAGAAATGCTTGTTGGCGAAAGTAATACTGATATGAGACTATATGTCACTGAACGACAATCTTTCTTTAAGTCTATTTTTTGTTTTTATGTCGATCTTACTAAAATTTTCAAAACAAGACAAGGTCTTCTTTTTTTCAATTCGTAGTAACTTGGTTTTCTGTGGCTTAAAATTTATTTGCCTTTGATAATAAAGCATATTTTAAACTCTTTTAAATTAAATTATTCACTTGAATGGAATACGATGTAAATCTATTGCAATCTATCATCGGTTTCAAGAGGTTGGGATGGATAACGTATATACACCATCGTTCGTTCGTGCGTGCAAGTCCAATCACAGTGGAAGATCCGTCCTCACAGCTGACAGTTT
This sequence comes from Ophioderma brevispina, assembly GCA_023653785.1. NCBI lineage: Eukaryota > Metazoa > Echinodermata > Ophiuroidea > Amphilepidida > Ophiodermatidae > Ophioderma > Ophioderma brevispina. Next base: position 12,281 of record JAMKCH010036717.1, on the reverse strand, counting down.
CCACCATCAGGTCGATCCGGCTCGGAATTCCGGGGACCCGCAGACCCACAGCCATCCCTGATTTGGCCAACGGCCTGTAGCCCTCCACAATCGCAGCTTGGTGAAAGTTCCACCCCGACCCCGTGAAGAAGTTCTTTGCACGACCAACCCAGTCTGAGTCCGTTGAGGTACCCATGCTTTCCTATCAAGTCCACAGCCCCCGGCCTGCCGATGGGCTTCCAAAACCTCAGGTCCAAGGCAGAGGACGAACACCGCTCACACCACCCGCCACCGATCCAGGATGACCGACAGGGACCCCGCGACTGCAGTGCCCGTAACCGGGCAGCAAGTGACCCCGTGTAACTCTCCGATCCCCCATGGTGCCGGTGGGGGGACAAGCCACCAGGCCCATCCACCTCCTGGCGAGCCTGATCGTCCGAAGGTCCCTCCCAAGGCCGCAGGAGCATTCCAGACAGAACTGCAAGACACTCTACAGGCGGTCCGCCAAAAGCAACCCCACAAGTCCCACTGCATCATTCATACGACATCAATCTTGTGGGAGTGTACCCGACTTCCACACCGGGCAGCGTATTCAGCCAGCGGAGCATGTATAGGCAACAATTTTGCCGCAAGTTGCCAAAGATTCACCCCATCCGTTTCCCCGCAAGCCCTCTGAGGAGGTCGACACGAGACCGCGTCCCGGCAGCGACTGCCCTGGTGTGCTGATCGAAAGCCAGTCGGCGGCCCACCGTGACGCCAGGTACCCCGTCCGTTGGCCATGTGCAGCCTCCCCATCCAGAGTGACGCCAAGTTCTCCCCTTGCGCACCTACCTGCATAGGCTGAAACAGAGCCGACGTCCCGGTCCCGCCGAGCCTCAAGCGCCACCGGTGGAAGATTCGGCCCATCCGCACACTGTCTCAAGGACCTACAGAACCAGCAGCCACTCCAAGCGCCGCGCCCGCTCTGCGCAGGAGCACCGCGAACACCCCCTGGCGCATCTGAGACGCAGGTGCTGACATAACGCCGGGGGACACCATTCCTAAGTCCGCGCCCTCCACTCGTTGCCCACCCGATTCCTCCAGGACGAAAGAATCCGTCCCCCGGGTGAGCAGCACAACGAACCCGACAAGCCCGACATCAGGGAAAACCCTGAGCATCTTTAGGCAGAGACCCCTAGCCTACCGGCATCGTACGCATCATTCAGGCCACGAAGACTGCCCCAAACCCCCCAACCCCCGCCTCCCCTGGAAGCTCCTCGACGTCATCAACTAGCCTTGCCATCTGACCAGCCGCTGATCCACCTCCCCGAAATCCAGCCCGGGTACGGGGCAAATCTGCCTCGACCGCACCACTGATCCCGCCGAGCACCAGTCGCCCAAGCAGCCCACAGATGCGAGACAGCAGCGAGACGGGTCTACAACCCCCGGGCTCACCCGCTGGCCCCCGTGCCCGCCATGACCGCAACGACCCCCGAAGTCCTCCACCCGGAGGGAAACATTGACGTTCCCATGCAGCAAGAGGAAAGCCTGAGGCCACCGCACAGCCACGGGCGCCACACTCTCCAAGAACCCCGCATGGATGCCGTCACTACCAGGACTTCCCATTCTTTAGAACCACAATTGCCTTCGCGATCTCATCGCAGGCGAATTGTTGGGACATGGGCCCGACGGCGAGAGGTTTGTATAGAAGCTTTTATCTGCATTAACAGCACGATAGTGGGCTTTCGCCTTTGGAGTGTGTCTTGCCACTTTCCATTGTTACAAGTACTGAAGCGATGGAGTTTGCAGAGACAGGACACTGCTTAGCTGTACAGCTACGCCCGGTTAGCTTGTTGATGGTGTTTCACAGCCTTGCGGCTTGAGTGGGTAAAGTTGATATTGGATAGCTCCTCCTCCCATCTGGTGCGTTCTTTTGGCCAAGCAGATCAGTAGCTGGTTGCCCATTGGCGATTCTTCAGTATCGCAGTTGGAGTTTTAAAGGAACAGACACCACTAAATACAGTAAATAAAACCCATTTCTAAATCCACTTCAACATGCCAAAAGGACTACAGTGAATACTTAAACAAAACTTTCCAATTGATCAATTTGTCTTTTGTAAAAATTCCATCTCTTAAAATGTATACGTTTCCAAGCTATGTTCTCCACACCAGCAGTAAGTTGCTGAATAGTGTTCTCGAATTGCGCCCTATATACCGATTTCCGTCATATTGTAATCATTTTTATTTTTAGTTAAAATCGCACTTAGTTCCCACCGGCAGCGGCTGCCCCTTTTCGCTTTCCTTGTCTGGGCTGGGGACTTCTGGCGTATAATCACAGCATATTTCCTTTTTTCGTGCCTCAGTTTGGTAAATTCGCTATAGTATATAATTATTCGACGAGTTAACTTTGTGAATCCCATTTGAAGTTCTGTTCGTTCTTACGATACCAGCTGGAAAAAACTAAGAATTAAATATAATTTTTAATGATGCACATGGTCAGAATATAACATATCATTAATTTGCAACAGTGGTATTTTAAATAGCCAACACTGATTGTCCATAGGCCTCTTCTTTTCCCTTAGCCAATCTATTAGTCGCGGAAAAGTCAGATTAAAAAAAAACGTTTCTATCCTTCAGACAAATTTTATAATAATCATGACTTGTGAACGAGGCTTGTATTCAACAGAATGTTTTGAAATCGGCCCTAAAACTTTAACCTGATGCCCCATCTGTCTTTGCGTATATATTACGTTTTATGCATGCACGAGACCCCAATGTGTAACTAAAAACCCCCAATTAGCCACATCTAATAGCGTGTGTACATTAGCCCGTTGTGCACCGCATGACATACGCTTGTAGCATACTTGACAAGACACAAAACTTCCCTATATATATACAAAGGGCACAAACAAGCCACAATGTGTACCTCAGGGTGTATATTATTACACAAAGTATTTGGGTAAACGCGGTGGTTAAGAAAGTGACTATCGACCTTATGTTGCAACAATTCTCAGCAATACTTCGAGGGGGCAATGCAGAAGCGTAAAATGACATAAGAGCAATAGAAGACAACGTTTATTCGTCTTCTTTTTGGATAACGTAAATATACATAACGTATATACATTTGAATGTATTTCATTGTTATATTTAGGACGCTGCGTGTAATCTGGTTATTCCGACTAATCAAGGTCAGGGTATGTGTGCCCTATAACCAAGTATATTCTTAGTAGTTAGATCTTGAGGAATTTAGATTTGCCTATAACGTAATATACATGCTAAAACGCGCATTTAAATTTTGGAATATAAATTTTAATCGAGGCCCAAATTGAAACAAGCATTTTGATATTATGGCTACCAAGTTTATACATATTTTGCTGTGATCTATGTATAACAGTACTTTTCATGGCGTATTTTATTTCAAAACAAATCGAGTTACTAATAAAGTAATAACAATGATTTAACGGAGGAATCCATTAATTGGCTTCTTTAGGGGTGGCGGTTGGCCTGCGTGCCCGGTGGCTAGGGGTTGGTTGGGGGGGGGGGTGGTGCGTTTCGTGTGGGGGGTGGGTCGTTGTGGGTTGGGGGTTTGGTGTGCGGTGGGGGGTGGATTTGGGGGGTTTCGGGGTCGGAGGAGGGGGGGGGGGGGGTGGGTGATGGGTGGGGGGGGTGAGGGGTGCTGGGGGTGGCCCGCGGGCGGGGGTGGGTTGGGGGGGGGGGGTGGCCGATGGGGTTGCGGAGGGGAGTTTGGGGTGGGGAGGTAGGGGGGAGCGGGGGGGTGGCGCGCTGTGGGGGGGGTTGTCGCCGGGGGGGTGTGTGGGGTGAGTGGTTGTTGAGGTGGTGTTCGGTTGTGGGGGTGTTTTGGGGGGGAGGGGGGGGGGGCTGGGGGTGGGGGTGGTGTTTTGGGTGGTGTGTGGGGGGTGTGTGGTGGGGGGGGGGTGGAGTGGGGGGGGGCTGGTTTGCTGTGGGGGGTTGGGTGTGGTTTGGATTGGGGGGGTTTGGGGAGGGGGGGGGGGGGGTGGGGGGTGGTGGTGCGCGGGCGTGGGTGGTGGGGGTGGGGTGGGGGGGGCGGGGGTGGGGTTGGGGGGGGTGTGGGGGGGGGGTGTTTGGGGGGGGCTTACCAAGAAATGCTATCAGGAAAATGAATGATAACTGGCATATACATTGATGCATTTTAAGAAATAAAAACCTCAGGTATGACTAAAAAACATTTGACGATTGAGATAAATTGTAGCATTTGTAAACATACGCGTCTTTAAGGTACGGAGGAAACACATTTGGGCGTGTTTTTTTAGGTCTTCAAGGAACAAAATGACCGAGATCATGCTATTTAAAATGTGATTAGAAAACTATATATTTGCCCATGTAGAGCTCGAAAAGTACTAAACAGAACATCACTGTTAATTATTTTAAAGCAACCCACAAAGTTTTGGGATCAAAGAAACGAAAAAACTCTACTGGAGTCACTTTTTGAGAATGGCCCATATACCGGGATGTGGATATCGAAAACACGATTTAAAGGCAAGAGTAATTCTGAAACCATCATGTGGTTATTCCGTCAAGGCAGTGGCGTACCGATCCGGGGGACAGGGGGGCAAGGTTACCGCTTGGAGGAAAAAAGCGGGACGATAATGGCCCAAAAATATGCATTTTCATTCCTCTCTTTCGGGGAATTCGACCAATTGCAGCCTAAAGTTTGGCAAAATTAAAGTAAATGAGCAACAATTCTCAAGTTCAGACTTATTTGCGAGCAGCAATCACCGCGAGACTTACGAAAGTGCCCCTTGGCGGGAACTTTTGGAAATTTTGCCCCTCGGATTGACTATCTCCGTTACGCCACTGCGTCAAGGCTGCAGAATTCGTCGGGATGGGCCCTATGGCATATTTCCGAATGAAAGGGAATGATTGCATGTTGGGAGGAGTTGGCGTTCCTCGTGATTTGGCAATATCTGGTTTCTCGGCCAACCGGGACGTCACGGTTGACCAGCATTATACCGTGTGCTTTATTCCGTTTTTGCGTTAATAACGAGATTTATCCGTCAGTGAGTAAGGTGGTCAATGACGTCACGGGTGGCCAAACGGCAAGACCAAGAATTCCGTGATTTCGGTATTAAAACATGCCTCAGTAGGGACCTAGAGTCGTAAGGATGCAATGAGGAAATACCATTATCTTTTCAAAAATTCTAAGTTACCAACATCACTAAAGACCCCTTTCTTTGAAAAAACAGTGTGAAAACATTTTACCGAGAAATGGACCTCTACTTTTATTTATGACTTTTTAAAAGATTGACAAACTTGATGTTTCAAACAAGAATGGGCAGTTTGGAAAGAAGAATTTAGTATTGGGCCATGTCACCACCCTATGAAGTCGGCAACCTCAACGGAATAAACTGCATGTGAAGAATGTGCTACCTTGCACCCAAAACCCTATTTTTGCCACCTTCCGTCACCAAATATCCATGGTTGAAAGCGGCAGCCTTGCCACCCATACGTCCGGTCGTGCGTGAGTGTTGTAGTCCCTGGCGTTACCCTAACCCTACACCCCTAACCCTAAACTCTAACCATAAACTTAAACCCTAAACTTTAACCCTATGTCTAATTAATCCCAAATTAATTTCTAACGTTACTTAAACTCTAACGTGAACCTATAGCCCTAAACTAACTTTGACCATGAACTTGGCAGGTGAAAAAGGGTGTTGTGTCGGGGGGGGGGGTCACGACCTAAAAAGATGGCCCTAATGCCGCCCGGGGGGGCCGCTGATTCAAGGTGGATATGGGATATGATGCGTGAACATGGACTTTCAAATGCACCCTAAAACACCGTAGTTTCACAAAACTAAAAAAAACAAGCTAAAACATTACCTAAACAAGTATTTTAACTATTTATGATACCCTCAACAAGTACGCAGTGATTGAATCGTAAATAAATCCTTTATTATCTTCTTGCTTACTTTCCCAAGTTCCGATTACAATATATTGGATGATTTTGATCATGCTTTAATGAGAATAACATTAACAATTTCAGGGTTAAGAATTAAAACATACCCTTTTTCCCTATTTTTCTGGTTTTAACACCCCTAAACGATGTACGCGCGTACCCGCCTGTTGGGAAAAAAGACACACTTTTTAACGCGTTTTCTTGTTCACCATCATGTCCACCTTTAAATACAGTGGGCCCCCCGGATAAGCGTCATGTGCAAAATATCAAAACAATATGGGAGACTTGTGGCGTCGGGTATTCGTTTTTTTTTTTCAGAAAAGAAAAACATTCCATTGAAAATTTCAACCACAATCCTAACCAAAACATAATCACAAGTGGTTTTTTAAACTTCAATTACTAAATATTACGTCGATCTGGTATTAGCAGGAAGAAATGGGCAAAATTAAAGTCCTTTTTTTAAATCATGTCTATATAGATCTCGTGCACTTGGTGTGTGTGGGTATTGTATGCCGGTGTGAGAAGTAAACCATTGTCCGGCGTACTCATAGCCGGGAACAAGGTGGACAAAGGGGCAACGATCAGTTGAATATTTACGCAACATTAGTTGCACGCTTGATTCCGTTATCGGCTATGGAACCCCAGGGATATGGCTCCACCGGACATATTCTGCTTCACAGCGGTGTCCATATATGACAGCGTCTACCCACCCATCTTCTATTGATTCTCCTTGGTGCCGTAGGCATCATTTGTTTAGCACTGTACCCAAAGGCCTCGTCTACAAGGCACGGATTCGGTACATGTTGCTATGGTAGATAGACACTCTCTCATGGGGGACACTCAGATTCTTACATTCCGGGGACCCCCCGCTCGCCAATAGGAAGGTAGTTGCAGGCAGGGGTGAAGCCCATCAAAAAACCAGTCGTCCGTGCTGGGCCTGACCATTTTGGAAATTGCACGGAATAATTATTAGTGTGGGTGCTGGTATACACACATAATGTCAATTCGATACAAACAATCCGGAAAATATTCAGTTGGTGGAGGTGGGTGCTATGTGGGGTGGTAAATTTTTGTCCTACCCCATGGCCACACAACGAATGAAATGACCGTCAGTCATCTTGATTTTAATAAACCGCCTCAATGATACATCTTTTTCACCAAGCGCGCCATGCATTATGGGAAAGAGTATCTTGAGCACAATGCTCCAGGTGCACTATTATACACCTGCGCCACCTCTAACACATACATCAATTTGTATCCTACCGATAATGTATATGAAAGGCGGCACCCACAGTATGTGGAGAAGCGGAGGCAGCCATATTGCTTTCTATTGGTACTCCTAGTTTCTTTTGTGGTCGCAAAACAGCGAGCGATGAAATTTCTAAAGATGACGTAACGCCTTACCTCTCTATCTATATAGAACATTGTGTTGCAGGCTGTTTGCGGGCAGCCTGGGTAGCAATCAGTTGGTTAGAGCACTGGTTCTTGGATACCAGAGGGGGATGTTTATGTGTTCTAACGTATGGGTGCAAGGCTGACGCTTTCAAGCCACGGTGACAGAGGTTGCATAAATAGGGTCTTTGGGTGGCCTACCGTAGCCACATCCTTCAACATGAGATTTGCGCTCTTCCTTTCTCTCCAATATTACGTAATGTGTTTCAGGTAGCAATAACGTCTGACTCAGGAGATTTCGAAATATTATGTTTCTGTGCAATATGGAAAAAATAGTCAACAGACTAAAGATATTAACCTAAAATGCACATTCCGAAATTAAGATGAATCGGATTTTTCGTTTTGATGCAGTAGTAAACATTTTGTGTAATATTACGTCCAATAGATTACTGTGTATACAAAAATTCCGATCAGGAATGTTATAAACACCGTTTGCGATTTTCTAGATGAAGGAATTCAATTGAAGAATTAGCCAATTCACACAGTTGATTAGTTTAGGGACAAGCATTATGTACATGCAAAGAACACGATTGTTTGAAAATTGAGGGGCGCCCTCATACAGGAAATCTCTGAGTCGGCCTTTTATAGATCACTTGTGATCTCGTGTGTTAGAAGTGCATTCGATATGTATATAGTTACAGTGTATAAGGTATCTGTATAAATTCCTGCAACTCGTTGAGGGAAAGTCACAACCCGGCGTGGTAAGCGTGAACAACGCGTTTGTAGCTTCACAAAACGTTGCTAAAGGTTCCACAAGCCATAGTGGGTCATAAAGTTGTCCTTCATGCGCCGCAACGCGGTGCGGTTTCCGGGTCCAATCAAAATCAGTGAATTTCTGTGACGTATTTCAAAAAAGATAAATTCTCACAACGCGTTTCGGCCATACGTTATGACCCTTTGCCTTCACAACGCGTTTGTGGCAATAGGTTATGAACCTTTATTGCCTTCCCAACGCGTTGCAAACCTGCACAACGCGTTCGTGAAGGCTTTGCAACGCGGGTGCAAGCATAAGGGCTCATAACGTATTGCCGCAAAACGCGTTGTGGATCGATTTTTTGAAAAACGTCACAGAAAATTCATGATTTTATGGCCGACGCCTATGACTGTGAAATTCAAACAAAACGTGGTTAAGTCAGGCGGACTCTAAAAAGGCTAGAACAAGGCTCGCTCGTGACACAGGTTGAAAAACATAAATCGGTAATTCATCAGTCCAAGATTGAATAAAATGGGATCGATAAGCCCAAATATTGGTCAGCTATTGAGTGGCAAAAAATTGGGCGAGGACCGCAAAGCGAGACCCATAATATTGGGCGTAAGCCATCCAATTTTATCCATTATCGTGTTTTGGATCCGATTTTGCACACCACTTGGACTCCTCAAAACATAATAACAAAATATAAAAGCCAAAACAGGGCCAATGAAACATAAAAACTGGCCCAACATTGGACCAACACCGAGTTTTGGCTGTCTGGTATACTTTCACTGTTTTATAATTAATAATTTAATATAATTTATTTCAACCCGATTTTATAACATGTTCAATTACAAGTTCTTCCTCCACATGTTCCTGGTCTTAAAATTACATTGAAAATTACATTTTAATTCACATTTCAATGATTATACACTTAAAGCATTATTAGCACATTTTTTTTGAAAGAGCGCCCCCAATTTCTCAAAATTTGATATTTTTGCACAGTGACGTTGGTAATTGTCTAGGAAGCTATACCTGCGAACGAGAATGCTCACAAAATGCATAATTATATCACAAAATAAGCGATTTTGTAATTGGAATTGGGATCCCAGATTGGACTTAACGGCCAGGCTGGAAATGCTACGTTTATGTCCGTTCCATGATGAGGGGGGGGTAATAGTGCCACCTCGAGAACTAATAACCTCTAACTGGCTTGCCTGAACTAAAAACAAACTAATTGCTGAGCGTAGACACGTACATGGCGCTATTCCCGGCTATTCACAGACGTTTCCAGCAGCGTGTATTATCGGCGATCCCGATAATAATTATTCTAGCTAAAAAATTTCCTTCGTGTACCACATAGACATTTTCGAGCTTAACCATTCACCAGATATCGTTACTAGCCAGTAGTTACCAATGAAATGTGTAAAAAATCTCAAATTTTTGAAAAATGGGGGCGCTCTTCAAAGAAAAATTTGCTAATTATTGCGTTTAAACAAATATATACACAAGGACATGGGTTGAAAAATGTGACAGTTAGTAGAAGTGGATGCTGGGAGAGTAAGGAACAGCAGGCAAAGAAAACTAACCAATTAAAAATATTCAAAAGATTGCATGTCTCTCAAATAGAACAGAAAATTAAAGAAACTTATAAAATTAGCAAAATAATGAGTAAATTGGTCCACATAGATTACAAAGGACTAAGAATCTGGACCACCGAATTAGAAACAGCAAACTTGCCCCCTCGCCTCGGAACTAAAATCCAAAAACACTTAAACCAAAACAATAGCCATAAGGTAATGACTTCGTCTCTTTCTTTAAAAGAAGAAACAGATGTCATAGTTGGCTTTCCTTGCTCTCCTCTTCTCCTATGTATCTAAAAGTCCCCCACTGGGGACCCCTTAATCACCCAAAAAAGCAGTCCGCACACTACAACAACCTAGAAAATCACAAAAAAATTTTTGCAACCATCAGCCCTAATAAACCTCCTCATTTCTAATTAATATCAGACAGAAAACACGCAATCCCTGTGAACAAATAATAAAACCGGAAAACAAAATAATAGGATGGGGACACATAGTTAAAGCAAGATTCAAAAAAATGAATGAAATTAGAGTGAATTGTTAAATACAACGTTGTAAAAGAGATGATGAGGTGATTTAATAATACACTGGTTATGTACAGGAACTAAAAGTAAGAGGTAAAAATGACGTTGGACAGTTTTGACTTGTATTTCAAAAATATAAATCTCACAACGCGTTGCGACCTTCACAACGCGTTGCAAACCTTCACAACGCGTTGTGGCAATAGGTTATGACCCTTATTGCTTTCACAACGCGTTGCAAACCTTCACAACGCGTTGTGAAGGCTTGCAACGCGTTGTGAAAGCCATAAGGCTCATAACGTATTGCTGTAACGCGTTGTGGATCTATTTGTTGAAATACGTCACAGAAATTCATGATTTTGATTGGCCGACGCCTATGACTGTGAAATTCAAAACGTTAAGTCCGGCGGACTCTAAAAGGCTAGAACTGGCTCGCTCGTGACACAGGTAAAACATTAAATTGGTAATTCATCAGTCCAATATTGATATAAAATTGGATCGATTAAGCCCAAATTAATTGGTCGAGCTATGAGTTGCAAAAATATTGGGCGAGACGCAAAGCGAGACCAATTAATATTGGGCGTAAGCCATCCAGTTTTATCATTATCGTGTTTTGGATCCGATATTTTCACACACTTGGACTCCTCAAAACATAATAACAAAATATAAAAGCCAACACAGGGCCAATGAAACATAAATACTGGCCCAACATTGGACCAACACCGAGTTGCTGTCTGGGTATACTTTCACTGTTTATAATAATAATTTAATAATAATTTATTTCAACACGATTATAACATGTTCAATATACAATGTTCTTCTTCCACATGTCCGTGGTCTTAAAATATACATTGAAATATACATTTTAATTCTACATTTTCAATGATTATACACTTAAAGCAATATTAGCACATTTTTTGAAGAGCGCCCCCAATTTTCAAAATTTGATATTTTTGCACAGTTACGTTGGTAATTGTCTAGGAAGCTATACCTGCGAACGAGAATGCTAAAAAATGCGTATTTATCACAAAATAAGCGATTTTGTAATTAGGAATTGGGATCCCAGATTGGACTTAATGGCAGAGCTGGAAATGCTACGTTTATGTCCGTCCATGATGAAATAGTGCCACCTCGAGAAAATAACCTCTAACTTGGCTTGCCTGAACTATTAAAACAACTAATGGATGAGCGTAGACACGTACATGGCGCTATTTCCCGGCTATTTCACATTGGAAAGCCGTTTCCAGCAGCCGTTGTATTATCGGCGATCCCCGATAATAATTATTCTAGTACAAAATTCCTTCGTTTGTGACACATAGACATTTTCGAGCTTAACCATTCACAGATATCGTTTACTAGCCAGTTACCAATGCAATCGTGTAAAAATCTCAAATTTTTTGAAAAATTGGGGGCGCTCTTCAAAAAAATTTGCTAATATTGCTTTAAACAAATATATACACAAGTACATGGGTTAAAAATGAGTAGAAGTGGAGTGGAGAGTAAGGAAGCAGGCAAAGAACTACCCAATTAAAAATATCCAAAATATTGCATGTCTCTCAAATAGAACAGAAAAATAAATAACTATAAAATTAGCAAAATACCTGGTAAATTTGTCCACATAGATTAAAATGACTAAAGACCAGAAAGCAACCAAGTAAAAAACCAAAAAAAAAGGAAGAGTTTAAAATCAGCAAATATGTTATAGGTCTCGTAGATCAAAAGTGACTAACCAAAAAAGCGCAAAATAGAAACATCCAAAATTTTTAACCATAGCTAAACCCTAAAATAGCATAAAACAGAATGTGAACAAATAAAATGGAACACAAATAATATGATGGACACATAGTTAAAAAGATTTCAAAACAAATGAAATTTAGAATAGAATTGTAAACAAGTTGTAAATGAGATGCTGAAATAATACACTGGTTATGTACAGACTAAAAGTAAGTAGGTAAAAATGTACGTTTTGAATTGTATTTAGGCAGAAACAACTGATTTATCAACTTATGCTGGATTTCGTTTGTTCCCGTGTGACAACACTAACTCAAAATCGAAGCGCCAAAATTGTGTCAATATTTTGAGCAGGACCGTACGCAGGAGGGCCTCAAATTCCACAAAAGGGGGGGGGAAAGGGTCCACCT
>JAMKCH010036716.1:0-35096 GCA_023653785.1 Ophioderma brevispina | reverse complement strand
GGGGGTCCTTTTGATATAGAAAAACATCTTCACCTTCCCCAAACTTTGAGATGTGATCCGCAGTTAGGACCTACTATACAGAAAGAGTTATTTTAGTGATCCGGGGGCACATTGGTTTTGGGGCAGCTATAAAGGAATTTTGGTTGCAATGCGTGAACAAATCACATGTCAATTACCCTTCAGTAGATTTCTAGTACTTACGCCACCATGACCACAGAGGACTGCAGATTGTGTGAACACGTTTTTCTTTGGAGCGTGAACTGCGCAAACAGCGCACTAAGATGAGATAGTTCGATTTTTATTCGTATCAAATACGTGTTCACACCAATTTTAGAAGTCATTGATGCAAATGAGGTAATTTGCCATTCATTCGTCAAGCGCTACTGCCACTTCTACAGCGCCGCATGGACGGAATCAATTGTAATACCTCATTTGCATCAATGGGACTTCTAATGAAACTCTACCCACAATGGGGCCACTCTCCACGACCCTCTTAAGATTTGGGAGCCAAATTTTTTTAGTCATGGCTCTCCATTTTTTTCAAACTCAGGATACCGACGGGAAAATCATCTCTCACGCGACTTAATGTAAGCTTTTAGCTGCTTTTGTAAGGAAAACTCAATGTTACATCAATAATATCAATAATTTCCTTCAGCAGTCAAGCCAAAGAGAGGTTCATATAGATAGAGAGGCAAACGTTACTAATCTTTAGAAATTCACCGTCATCGCATGTTTGGCCGACCACAAAGAAAACCTAGAGTCACCAACAATAGAAGCAATGGCTGCCTGGTCCGCTTCTTCCACATCCTGTGGGTGCCGCTTTGCATATACACTATCGGTAGTGATACAAATTAATTATGTGTTAGAGGTTCTCCAGGTGTTATAGTGTAACCTGGATCATTGTGCTCAATACTCTTTTTTCTCATAATTCAATGCGCCTTAGTGAAAAGAAGATCATTAGGCGGTTTATATATTTAAATCAAGACGACTGAATGTGGTCATTCATTCGTTGAGTGGTCATGGGTAGGACAAATTTAACCACCCAATACACCCCAACTATCCAACAACTGATATTTTGGCGGATTGTTTTGTATCGAATTACATTATGTGTGTATCAGCACTCCAAACTGCATAATTTCCGTGCAATATTTCCAAAATATCAGCGCCAGCACGGACGACTGGTTTTTGAATGCGTTTCACCCCCTTGGTCAAAGCCCTTTCAGCTTCCTTTTGAACATGATGAAACAACGAAAACATCAACCAGGTGAAAACTCATCCCATAAATTTCCTCAGGAGATTTGTGGATAGATGGTTTCATTCTCCTCGAAGACAGTTTAATTGTTTTAATGCAAATAGTTTTTACCGATTTGTTTACATACAATTAATGTTCATAACACCTACATGTACTACACATAAAAAAGGTTTCCTTTTTTTCGGTTGCGATCATTTTCGCATAATTATGTAAACTGCCGTTGGAAAGTACATAAGGCATCTCTTGTTATTTTGTAAATACGTCTAGTGTCTCCTGGGGACATGGACAACATGCTAAATAAAAAAATCAGCTGTTAATAATGGCTCATGACCGCCATGATTGGAAGGAACCCATGGTCGCCTGCTCTGCAGGAGTCGAATGATGAAAAAAAATGAAAAAATTGCTTTGATGATTAAAAGTCAGAGAAAACAGGCCCGCATCAACAATGTGAATTCCATTCCGCTTTCTGATTCTACAACAATAACTCACATGTAGACCTTCAAGGGTAAACCCACCAAAAAATGCAAGTCACGACAATGTCAATAATCGTTGGCATTTTTGGGTTCACAACTATTTTACAGACGAATAAAGACAAGATTCCTATCCCAAAATGTGATTTCTGCAGAATATGGAATAAATGTTTTGCTGAATTTTTGTTTTAAATAAATTTTGTTTAGTTTTTTATATTTTTCTAATTTCAATAAAACCAAAGGAATTAAAAAATAGGCACGCCGAAGATCCCCGGTATCCTATGAAGACGCTTGCGCAGAAGTGCCTAAGTCCATGCATTGGGGAAATTGAGTTATCCATGATTCTCCTATCGGGAATCGGTATATAGTCTGTGGTTGTAACAATTATTATGGTACGTGACTATTATAAGTTTCAAACAATTTTCAGGACTGATGTTTGCATTGTCACCAATGTGAGCGAAAGAAGTGTCTAAGTCTACACTTTGACAGGCGCACCAAGATATATTAAGTGCCCTCGAACGAAAATTTTTTTTTTAATAAGCATATTAAAGCAAGATCGATTGTTATTTTAAATTCTTCCTAAAAATGAAGTATAAAGATGCACTGAAAAGTCAGTATACACCTCACTGGTTCAATGTGAGTGTAAGAAGTGTCTATATACAGTACAAATCCTGTTACCCGATCCGTCGGGGAAGCCGCGAACGGACCAAACCCTCTACGTCCATTACTGGGGGGCATAATGGCCACCAAACACACAATTCACACACGCCGCATATTGCCTTTTACGAGCTTAACCGAACGAAATAATAAATTTTACCAAAACCTACCTTTTTCGCAATTTTTACAATTCCACGCGTTTTTTTCCATTGGGGATTTATGGAAGGATTATGTCAGGGGACTGGCCTAAACTGAAATTCTAATGGCAAGTTTTTTACGGTTTGTTGTAAAAATTTAAGGTTATCCGCCCACTTTGCGTGAACTGAGACATGAACGCTTATGGTTAGAATACGTGTTAAAAATGGTATAACAGCCGCGTGAGGAAAATCATTTTTCGTAAAATTCAAAACAAACATCCAGACAAAAATAAAAGGAACAACAGATGTTTATAATTCCGTGTACGTGACAAATTGAATAGTTCCAAGACCGATCGTATTTGCTGAGAAACGTGACATCTTCCGAGGCGGGTTGTTGATGTTTTTAGAAAGGACGCTTCCGTTTCCCATGTGATCGGTTTCGGAGATCTGAACAACATTAGTCTCGTTTGGGCATGGAAATGTCTACGCCCTGGACTATCGTACACGTTAAAACTGACCGGCGAGTTACATGGGGGTGGGGAGGTGGGGGGATGTTGGGGATGGTTACACCGGACATCGACAGGAGGGGGTCTGAGGGTGGGGGGGGGGCCCCCTGTTGTTTTACTCCCTGCCCTGGCTCCTCTCTTTGTTTTTTGTTTTTCCTGTCTCTTTCTATTCTTATCCGTGATCCCTCAGTCCGTTTTCCTCCCTTTTTTCTTCCCTGTCCTTCTGTTGCCCCCCCCCCCTCGTCTTTCCCGTCACCCTAATGCACCTCATACACATACAATCCGATTTCATTCCCCTTCCTTGTTTCCCGTTCAGTCCTTTTAAGTCTCCCCCCCTCCATCAGTGCGTTAACAAAACACAGGAAATACCATAGAATGATATTAAAATTAACATACATTGTTTAAGACAGATGACATATACGCAGTGGCTACTGCAGTCAACATATTCCCCTATAATATTAACATAACATACAAGCCGAATTAGATAAGGTATTAAATCATTGGGATATCGATTATAGTGATAATAATATCATAGTAAATGGAAAAAAATGGATGAGATGGTTGTGGGAGAGGTCCATTAAGAAACGAGTGACCTTTGGATTGAACCCCTCCCAATGGGAGATAAAACTTATTTGTGAGGCAGCAAGGGTGCGACAAAACATAAGCAGGATAAACAGACAAGTCCAAAACAAGACAGAAAAAAACAGGACGGACAAGGGGTAACATGAGTGAATCCCATTGATGTAAATAACATATGGGTAAAAACATGAAGTACAGAGGGCAAAGCTGATGTGAGCTATCTGGTTATGAAAAAAAAATCAGAATAGCAACGATCTGGGCCTACAGGATGATACGTAGGCTAACAATTGAGAATTGTTCCTCGCTCGTCCCGATAATGAATTAAATGAATATAATTAAGTGTTTAATCTGTAACACAACACTAGGCAAGTTACTGATTAACAGTCAGTAGCATATTTTGATAAATAAATCTTAACATTAGGACAATTACAAAAAAAAAAAAAAATTGTGCAGAAAGTATTGAAAAAATAAGTTGATTTTTAAGATTTTTTGTAAATAATTGGCAGCTTTGATGGATTGTAGTTTTAGTTCCCGCGAATTTCCCAGATTCCTAGACCGGGATTTTTTAATTGAGTATTTATTAAATTCAAGTAGCTTTAATTGTAATAAATTTGCCTTGCATGTCTTGTGTTATAATTATGGATGTCTTGTGTTTTGAAGAAAACATTTTCAAATGATTTTGGGACGGTTTATTATTAACATAGCGGTGCATGAAAGATTGCTGTTTTTGAGTTTATTTATATCGAAATATTTTAAGTATTTTTAATTTTATGGAATAATGGCTGGTATGAGATAAATAGGTATAACCATGCAAATACGGATTGCGTTGTTTTTTGAAGTTTAAATATTCTATCAAGATGGGTTGGATTAGTTGAGTTCCAGGGACAGTGAGATGGATTGAGTGGTAATGTTCGATGTTGCCCAAGCAATTTACTGGTAAGAACATCTATGGAAGAATCCGAGTGTTATATAAAGTGAACAAGATATCCAGTTGGTAGTGTTGTGTTAAAGTCTTTAAGACTCAAATACCCCTAGAGACTTGGGTTGTGATCTTGGAAATAGGTCTTTCCAAGTCATATTTTCCAATTACACTCCTAAGAAATGTGGTGTTTAGTTGTGGGATTTAGTAATATTATCTTTGTATTGTTGCAGATTTTATGAGGTTTGTTACTTCTTGGAGAATGAAGTAATTTGTTTTTTTAACATTGAGTGAGAGCTTTATTAAGCTTTAAAAACCAATTTGGTGACAATGAAACCATTTCAGTGTTGAAAGTGTTAATGAGCGTATCTAAGTTTGGAGGGAAAGAAAGATGTTGGTTGTCTCTGCAAAAAGGACACAGAGAGAAAGGTCGGATGAATGGGATAATCATTCACATAAATAAAGGGAAAAGAAGAGGACCAATTATAGAGCCCTTGGGGAACACCGCACCGCATTTGGAACAGGTAGAAACGACCAGAGGGATGGGTATCAAAACAGGTAAATTGTTGACGATTGGAAAGGTAGTCTGTGGAAGCGTTAAGGGATTTCCGCGTATACCGTAGTGGGCGAGCTGGTTATGATAATAGAATGATCAATGGTGTCGAACGCCTTAGATAGATCAAGAAAAATACCATGGTATGAATGATCATTGAGAGAAGCGAAGAGATTGTGTCATAGATATCAAGAAGAGCCAGGTCAGTGGAATGGCTGTGTCCTGAAGCCATATTGATTGGGGTGGAGGATTATTATGGAAGAGAGGAGTTTCAAGCCTATTGTAGATCATTCGTTCGAGGATTTTAGAGAAACAACGGTAATAAGTAAATTGGACGGTAATTGGAAAAGATATGCGATCATCCTTTCTTGACAGACTGGAATAACTTTGTGCACACTTTCAATATCAGCAGGGAAAACACACAGTAAAGGGAAAATTTAAAGAAATGGCAGTTGGTTAACATATGAAGGGGGGAAATTTCCCCGGACAAAAATTTTACTACGGCGGGACTTGTGTCATCAAAACCAGAACTCTTACCAGTCCCCTAATTTGGAGATAATATCGGAGGATTTCTCTGGGTGATGTTGGATTGAAATCTGACTTATCAAAGGTTGCCTTAGGAAATCATGGGAGCTGAGGCAAGATGAATCTGACTATCTATTTTAGGGCCAATTTTCAGGAAAGAATTTGTTGAAACTCTCCGCAAATGGTCCCTTGGGATCAGAAACCTTTGTAGAACCAGCAAGAAGTAATGTTGGGATTGGAGTTTTTATTTGTTTTTGTTGCCAAGGAGTGTGTTAATAGTTTTCCACGTGTTTTTAAAAAATATTGTTTTATAAGAGTTAAAATTTATTTGTGAAGTAGTTTTGGCGACATTTTGATTAGATACTTAATTTACATTTCCTATTTAATATAGTTATTTTATTTCAATCGGTTGGGTGTTGTATAATAATTTTGTATAGATTTGATTTCTAGTATTTATTTGACTTTAAATGATGCCATGGGTGATCCAGGTTTAAGGCCCCTTTATGCTTGGTTTATTTTCTTTTTAACTTTAGGTCCGTGTTTATCATATAACGAGTTGTAGAACTTTTAATAATAGGTTGTAAGAACGTATTGAGAACACAGTTTGTTACAATCATTCCAGTTTTAGTTGCTTAAGTCATTTCCAAGTAAGGCAATATTACTTCTATCTATTTTTGCGATCGTATAATAATTAATTAATTTAGAATTGAATTGGGTTGTATTTTTAGTATTTAGAATCTGAAACAGGCAAATGATCAGTAATACCGTTGAATAAAATCCCTGGAATTATTGTTGTTTATCAAGAGTATTAGTAAATATATGTATCATTAAGTATAGAGATTTAGTGGTAACACGCGTTGGTTTATCGATTAAGGGATAAAATGACGCAGAAATAAAATTTGTTACTACATTCATTGTGGTAGAACGTGCGAGAATTGTTATTGTAAACACGATTCAAAATATGAAGTCCCACTACAGATAAAAGATCTTTACGTTCGTTATTGATTAGGTTTAAAGAGTTTCCTTACTCTATCAATGATGGATACGCAAAATCTAGGTGGTCTATAAATAACCGAGATTATTTTGTGTTTTGGTGGGGAGATAATGGCAATGAACAAAGAGTCGAAGTTAGGATTAGAGGGCAAATTAAGTCCTGACGAAGTTTAAGATTGAGTCAGCAAAAACATATAGTGCGACGGGGCCGCCTCCTCTCTTACAATCTACATAAGCATCCCGAACTAGGTTATAACCATCATTGTGGGGCGGTGGCAGGGTTGTTTCGTATTATCCGAGAACCATGTTTTCACTGATGCAATGATGGAAATTGTGGGTAGAAGTGTTTTTTAAGTAGTCCGGTACTGGGTTGGCTAAATGTTTTATCCCAAGGCTGCGGGAGTTGAAATGTATATTACAAGTGTGGAATCTGGAATCTTTATTTTTAGTAAGTTCGTTAATGAGGTCACTAAAATGATAATTCAGGCATCATTGTCTATTGGGAATATCATGCCTTCATTTAATTGTTATTAGCGTCACGTTTATGTTTAGTCAAATGGAATTGCATGTTTAGTGAAATAAGCTTATTATAGTCAATAAAGTCGGTCATATAGAGCGATTTTTTTTAAAAAAAATTTAAAAATCGTGTATGAAGTCTTCATTAATCTACAATGTGTGATTGAGGGAAGCGAGGACCCACATTCTTGCAATACCAGTTCTGATCAGTATCAATTGGATTTACGCACGCTGCGCATTTCAAATGGGTTAATTATTACAGATAAGCACAATTAATATATGTTTTTTTCCCTTTAGACACTTACCCAAACATACTAACACAACATTAGCTTATACATAAAAGGAAGAACTTTTGGTTATGGATTAAGACCGTAGATAAGTGGCTATAGAGAGGAGCAATGGTAAAAGAAAACACAGCAAAAGTCTCAACTGGGTAAAGTACGGGGGCAAAGTTTGAACATTAAATCAATTGAAAAAATATTCCGTACAGATGGTCTGGCGCATAAATATATTGTGGGTGAATAATAACGATGATACAACAAAGAGGAACATACGGCTTAATTAACTTATGGGTACATAATGATGGCTACAGCTGCATAAAAGTCACCATTAAGGATAAATTGAATACTACTTCAAAGACGGCAGAGGCCAAGGAATGACAAATGGAGAAAGGCGCAAGTGGAGGAGGATGAGAAAATATTCAAGTGAACCACAATTAGGTAATTCAGTAGTGAGATTTAGCAGAAATACACATAAAAAATTAGTTACCAGGAACAGGGATATATTTACGTGATTGAAAGGTGTAAATATCAAGTAACCTTAAGTTGAAAAAGATTAAAGTATACATAGATTAATTACCTAAGAACAATTCTATCATCCATATGGAAATAGCATAATTTGCATGCACTTGTGAAAATACGACACGAGGAGAAAATAAAAAAAAATAGAATGCAATAAGTAGGAATTTTTTAAGTAAGATCATGACGTTTGACACTCACACGTTTAGATAGGAGGAGCCCTGGTGACAGAGATCAACGCGCAAACCAAAAAAATGCGGATATTCCCCAGGTGGTGAGGGACGATCAATGAAAGACACAGTCAATAAATTCAACAACCGTGCCGACCACCTACGAGCCCGGAGCCCATCGTATAAGCATACGTAAAATTGGGATGTGTGTGGCAGGGTCCCGAATTCATCCCGACAACATTATGGTGTGAGTGTCATCGTCATTTACGGATAGTTATCGGATATTATGGATTACAGATCGTTATAGGGGCAACAATTGACAAGGTAAAACCAACCAAATTTGTGATGAGGCTACAGTTTGCAATAATAAGTCAAGATTAGGATGAAATTGAATAGCGACTAAAAGACGGCAGATTCCCTAGGTATGACAAGGTGAGTACAACGCAAAGTGGAGAGGAATGAGAAAATATGCAAGTGGAAACCATCATTAAGGTAATTCAAGTGAGAATTAACAAAAATATCAAATTAAATAGTGTACCAGAAAAGGTATAATATAAAGGTATAAATAGGGTGTTAAATGACAAGTAAACCTTTGATTGAAAAAAAGTATACTGAATATTACCTAAGAACAGATAATCATACATTTGGGAAAACATATTTGCTGCACTTGTGAAAAATACGATACGCGGATAAATAATAACAATTTAAGAAAAATAGCTACAATTGAAGTAGGATTTTTTTAAGAAAGATATCACGTGACACTCACACATTACTAGGAGAAGCCTGGTGAACAAGATCGAGAGCAAACTAAAAGGAATGCGGATAGTCCCAGGGGTGAGGACTATCAATGAAGCAACAGACAAGATTCAGCAACCCGTGCCACCACATGTACGAACCCGGAGCCCATCGTAATAAACAACGTAAAGTTGGATGTGATGGCATGGTTCCGAATTCATCCGACAACATTAGGTGTGAGGGTCATCGTCATATACGGATAGTTTATCGGGAGATTAATGAATTACAGATCAGTATAGGGCAAAATTAGACAAAACTGTATAAAAACCAAGATCTGATGATGGCTCCATTGCATAATAAGTCAATATTAGCATGAAATTGAATAGCACTTAAAAACGGCGAGGGCCCTAGGTATGACAAGTGAGTAAACGCGGTGAGAGGATGAGAAAATATGCAAGTGGAACCATCACTAGGTAATTCAGTAGTGAAATTTAGCAAAATATCAATTAAATAGTTACCAGTAAAAGGGATAATATATAATGTATAATAGTGTAAATGGATCAGAAACCTTTAATAGGAAAAAAATAAAGTATCCATGGATATTACCTAAAACATATAATACAATACATATGAAAGCCTAATTTGCATGCACTTGTGAAAATATGCGAGAGAAATAAAAAAAAAGATGATACAATTGAGTAGGACTTTTATAATAAGATATGGCGTTTGACACTCACCATTAGATAGGAGAGGCCTGTGAACAAAGTATAGACGCTGCAACTAAAAGAAATGCGGATAGAGTCCCGGGGGTTAGGACTATCAATGAAGACAAAAGGCAATGAAATCAGCACAGTGCCACCACCTTACGAACCGGAACCCATCGGATCAATCAACGTAAAATTAAAAGCTTGGCAGATTCGGTGATTTTTCCATTTGGGAACCGATGCATCTGGTGCGGCTGTAGACATTTGTCATTGGCGAGTGATTTCATTTCACAGCACACGCAGTTGTTTCCATTTTTTGGTAACTTTTTTATCGCTATTTGTGCAGCAAGGTATTTACATTTTTTTCCTGAGCCGCCCATGATATCTAAAAAATGGATAACAGTGAAATAGTGTTGATTTTGCCGTCAGATACTGATCAAAATTTCGCTTCTCTTTGTGGTAACACGTACCAACTAAACGCGGTGTATAACGAGAAATGCAAAAAGATGCCCCCCAGTCATGGGGGATGGTGAGGGCGCCGCCCCCGGCGTAGGGGCGATCATAGTACGCCGTTCGGATTCGTGTATACTACAGACACAACTGCACCACAATCGTATTTCGTCACACTCTTTCTATATCCCACTCGATTCGCGCTGATATTGGAGCTGGGGAAAAGTTTGGGGCCATATCCATTAAGTAAAATATGAACAAGCATTTTAAACAATCCAAGATTTCGCTTCGCTGTGCCTAACAAATGAAAGTGACTTGAAAGGACATGGCCCAAGTACAAAACTTCATTTTGTTAACTGTACTTTTCAAAGTGAACTTTGTACATTTAATAGAATCCATTACATCATTCACATCACTTCACTGTTAAACGTCTCTAAGGAATTAAACGCTTTTCCATGGTCACTGCGAAAACGCCTAAGTGTTTAAAAAAACATGTTAATTTATTTTGATTGCATGTTTCAGAATTGGCATTAGAAATTACGGAATAAAATTATTTCGAATGCACAGATTAGCATGGAAAATAATTCAATTCCTACTGAGCACTGTATACAACAACGATATTGTTTATACAATGGTTTCCAAAAAAGTGTTGCAGCAGATAAACTCCGATTTCTCAAAACTGCTAAAGCTCTGAATTTAATTTTCATGGGAGATATTACTTATAGATACTCTTTTGTTTAAGATGTGCAAATCCCCTGACAATCCGCCCACCCAAGCCAGAGATACGACAGATTATGAGGCCGCTGTTTTTTCAACCCATCTCCATGGGATTTTACACATTTAACACCATTTGTCCATTCTGTTTGGTCGGGTGATCGATTTCCAACACATTGAATGTAACTGCCTGTCATTCATGGCATCCCATTTAAATTTACAACTGAACAACAAAATGCACACAATATTAGTATTTTAGATTGTATTAATTGCAAATCGCAATTAGAAATAGAAACACTCACTGATTAAGGCTAACCGGTCGCATTCAAATAGTTATGATCAACAAACTTAAATGTCTATTTGTTATCTCCATCTCTAGTTTTCCTTGATAAATAGCATTTTGCTAATTAAAACTTGTAAACTATAGTGGCACATATGTTGAATAGCATAGTCAAAAAAAAACTTTTTTATTCTTTTACAAAAAAAATAAATAGCTTAGTGTCAGTTAAGTCCTTTGCACGGCATGGCTTGTTTGCCTGTCATCCTTTTAACCCAGATTACAAAAGTTGTGTAATCCCACAACAGATACCGGTACGTTTTTCTTGTAGGTTTCTCCGTCTTTGTGAAGGTCAGCCTCGCCGGTTTATACATACACACTTTGTAAGACGTGTTCCATTCATTTTCATTGATAAGCTAGAGGATCACACCTGCATTTATTATTTTTTTTGCTACTTTAAACAATTGACTCGAATCTAAAATTTCTAAACATCCATTGCTTCTTAAAAGTTTTCAATTTAACATGACTCCGGCAATGCCTAAACTACCCCGACAATGAATATTTAGACCACAGGTAACGGTGGGCCCTTTAGAATGTAGACTGAAGTATTGTCGGCTGTCATTTAAAGTTATTATTGTTAATATTATGTAAATATTTGTTCATATGACAGCAATTGTATTAATTTAAAATAGCCAATATCACCTTCAGTTTCGGAGGTTATCATTTAGTCACTGCACACGATTGAGCCACGAATCTATCTGATGTACCGATAATCACTACTGTGTAAATCCCATTGGAATGGATAAAACAGATGTGTCTTTAATATCGTTTATATCACTCTGGTTTGCGCGGGCGATTGTCATGGGATTTGAACAATGTATACAAAAGAGTGGTCATTAATATCCTCCATGAAAATAAATTCACGGAGCTTCAGCAGTTTCCCTGGCAAAGTAATTCCCGAATTCTTTTCAATAACAGATTTTCATTTCACACAATATTTTATCCAACCGTGCTTCAACTATTAGAGAAATACGTTGGATCATCTATTAGTGGGTATTGATTATTGTTATCCATGTATATTTGTTCGTATTGTTTGAGGTAACGTTGAATGTCATGATTAGGACACATATCACCTGTGTGGACAGCACATCAACCATTGTTACCATCGTCAGGATTCAATAGCGCACTTGCCTTATAAACACTGGTAGTATTCACATTTTAACGTACGTTACTTTGTACCATGACCCTCTAATGTTTGAGCACGCATATCGCATGACCTAGAGCACACGTATTAAAGTGATTTTATTGGTTATAAAATCTATCGCACATAATATATGAAAAATACCATAAATAAAACGTACCAGCTGTTTTTCAAGGCCATTGGAGTATTCCCTGTCGAAAAAAAATCCAAGGTAATTCCGACAAATGTACACCCACTGTACAGCACTCATGGAAGCTACCGACGTTTATTCCCTGTGGTATAGTTAACAAAAACACCGCATGCCAATACCGAAAAGAAGCCAGCCCTGAAAATAGTATCACGTGACTTCGCAAGTTTGCCACAAGCCTCAGTCATCCTTGTGGAACTTCGTTGAGCTACACAAAGGAAGCACGAAGTTCGTTTGAAATTATTTATTGCAAACACTAACACTTTTAAAACCTCAGTTATTTTAGAAAATGTAAAGAGGGGATTCATTTTGTGATAAACACAGTGTTTTAGTTGGCCGTAAACAATAACAATCCCTGAAAACGTTGACATTTTTAACAGGAGTCGCGTAATATTTATAGTTTTTATCGCAGCCCACTGTAACCATTGATCCTATCCATGGATTGGCTACACAACAGTAATTGTTAATTATATGAATGGATCAACGGGGGACATCTTGGTCTATAGCATAATGGAGATGTGATGTGAAGAGTGAGAGTTTGCGTGGAAATCTCCGAAACACAATGAATTCCATAGACACCTGTGTAACATAAGTTGTTATCCCGGGTGCACGTTTTAGAGACTGCCATCCCATACGTCAAAACATGACTCCCTGAATTGGCTTGATTCTGCAGTCTGTTTGTCTGTTTTTCCACATTTCAATGGAACAAATTTTGTATAAATGAACCGGCTCTTAACCACCTGCTAGGGCTCTTTTTGGATTACCAATATGGCCGTCAGTGGGCTCAATTACTCCGCCCATGGTTTTCAAAACCATTGTACAGAGATCAGTGTTGAAACGCCCAAGTGGCGTTCAGCATCTACGTATCTTTTCAATGTACCGAGTACGCTTCTTTTTATGATGAAGAGTTTCCTACTTTTAGTTTTAAAACTATATTTCTTATCGAGAATCCCGGCTCATTTTATAAAATAAGGCACAATGTATCCATTTTTGATAAATAGATATATGATATTAAAGGACATGTTTAATTAAAGCTGTGTTTTTTTAATGTTCAATGTAAAAGTAAACCGCTATGTCTTATACAGGCTAGAACTTACTAACCACCGATCAATCTTTCAATTGGTGTGAAAGACTAAACATGGCTTTGTGGCAAAAACATAGCGTAATAATAACATGGCTGCTTCGTTAAATCGTCTACTTACTTTGGCTCCGAAGTCAAGCATTCAATTGTGTTTTCTTCTCAAGAATACTCCATGACCATGCAACCATCTGGTACGTCCTAGTAGGGATATTTTCTTTAGATATGTGCCGATAGATTCAAATCATAAATCCCTTTAAGAACGCACGGACTGGGAGTGCTAAAAAGTTTAATTTTGTGCGCCCCTCACAAACAGCGCTCACCCGTAAAAAAGGAAAGGTTTTCCCTATATAATCAGCGCGAATCCGAGTAATTTGGGCATTGTTTTGACAAACGAATTTACTGTAATTTATCCCTAAACAAACCCGGCCACGACGTCTATGGTTTCAATGTATGTGCAAGAATGCAAGAAGTCAAAAATCAAACAATAAATTGGATCTTGCATATCGATCATCAAATCAACTCTCTTCCTCATTTTTTAAATTGTAAATCAATCCAAAATTATAACCTATACCACCCGCCAAATTTCAACAACAGTCCACAATCCTTCTGGGAACCGTTCCAGAAACTCGTAATCTACGTGCATACTATGCCATTCCCGAGTAGACCAATTTGTCCAAAACCACTGTGTAACTGGTATTAAAAGGTCCTGTTTATTAGGGACTACGCATGATTAGTAGAAGTACAACACGTCGGCCTCAGCGGAGGGTTACGCACGAGTTTGGGGAACGGACCCCTATCGTTTCTACAGTATTTTTGAAAACTTCAAATGTTCGTATCTCAAATGCTCAAAAACTGATTTTTCTTCTGCCAGCAAAATTAATCCTGATTGACCAACCCTCATGGCATGTACTTCAGTTCTTATTGTGTGTATACATCCCTTCCATAGGTTACACACCTTCCTCTCAGCTGTTACTGATACTTTCTGCTAGTTCAAGAGTCTCATATTTTCCATGCTGTGGCATGGTAGTGATATACATACCCTACTTGCACCACTAGTGTATGGACAGTCCCCCTGCTTTCACTAAATGATACTAGTCCTAACCTAAAGGTAAGCTATGTACGTTTTTTCTTATTGGTTGGGTCAGATTGCAAAATTTTTGCTTAGACAATTACACTGTAGAATGACTTCTAATAGCCAATTTAATATCCAAAATAAAAAAATTTTTTTGTTTACTTCCAATGTTATAATTATACAATTGTGGTACAGAATTAAATTGTTTTGTATATATATTTTAACACTGATAGCATGGACATATTCATTAAGCAACTATATTTCATGTGTGGTAACAAGTCACAAACAACTTTTTTACAGCAATGTATGACAGATTATTACTACACAATAGTGCTTTGGCCTTTGCACTGGACTAGAATTTTCCCTTTAAAATGGAAGTATGGTAACCTTAAGCTGGTGGTTTCCATGCAATGCGATTTCCTACTTCAAAAACCAATTTATCAGAAAAGTAACATGAAATCTGAAATGTCTTTTGGTTTCACATAAAGGTTGTCATTATGACTGATGCTGCATATATTCCTTTAAATATAGTGTTAACAAAACTCAATATTTGTTGTTTCATTTCATTTCACAAATTGTGCACTAAAATGCAGAAAGATTGTCCTTTTTAGGACTCGTCTTGTTGGATTCTGGATCCGGATCAATTTATCCTCCAGTAAAGCGGGTCTCTCATCAACACTATAACATAAAAATTTAATCACTTCTTGCGCACACATCTTCATAATATTGGATCGTGTAACATTGATAATATAATATAATAAGAATAATCTGAGTATTTAAACGCACGCAATCCGCGTAAACTCATGCGCGTGCGGCTGCAATAATCAACGTTTCAAAAAATTGGAAAAACCATAAATACCAGAGCAGATTTATGCCCAGAATCTTCCCCCCAATTTTTCGAAGCAGGGAGATACCCAGTGGATTTTTAACTTTGTTTTGGCAAAATCGAAATACCTTAAAAATGAAAATAAAGGAATTTGTGTGCTTAGTTCAATAGTTAACGAGGTGGCTCCTCGGGTGACTAGTGACCATCAGTTACTGGTAATGCAACCAGAAAATTCATTTCTTCAATAACTGTAGGTTTCCTTCGAGGACTCGCACTCCATGTTGAGCGCTTGCATTTGAAATTTGGTGACCCTCAATTGGATCACATCCCGTAAAATATCGAAAATAGCGTCATTGGCGTACCTACTGAGAACGAGCGTAACGTGGCCATAGCCTAATCCTTGTAGCGCCTATGTGTACCCCGACAATGAATATTTCAACAGGTAACCCCTTTAGAATGTAGAATGAGTATTGTCAGGCTGTCAGTTTAAAAGTTATTATTGTTAGATATTATGTAAGATATTTGTTCAGATACAGCATTGTATTAATTTAATAGCATATCACCTTCAGGTTCGGAGGTTATCATTTAGTCAATGCACACGATTGAGCCACGAATCTATCTGATGTACCGATAATCACTAACTGTGTGAACAAACAATTGGAATGGATGAAAAACAGATGGTCTTTAATAATCGTTTATATCTCTGGTTTGCGCGGGCGGATTATCATGGGATTTGAACAATGTATACAAAAGAGTGTCATTAATATCCTCCATGAAAATTAAATTCACAGCTTCAGCAGTTTCCCTGGCAAAGTAATTCCCGAATTCTTTTCAATAAAAGATTTTCATTTCCAAATATTTTATCCAACGTGCTTCAACTATTAAGAAATACGTTGGATCATCTATGAGTGGGTATTGATTATTGTATACATGTATATTTGTCGTATTAGTTTAGGTAACGTATGAAAGTAATGATGAGGACCCATATCACCTGTGTGGACAGCACATCAACCATTGTTACCATAGTCAGGATTCAATAGCGCACTTGCCTTATACTGGTAGTATTTCACATTTTAACGTACGTTACTTTTACCAATGACCCTCTATGTTTTGATCACTGCATATCGTATTGACCGTAGAGCACACAGTATTAAAGTGATTTATTGGTATAAATCTATCGGCACATATATAATGAAATATCCATAAATAAAACGTACCAGCTGGTTTTCATGGCCATTGGAGTATTCCATGCGAAAAAAATCCAGATATATTCCGACAAATGTACACAACTGTACAGCAATCATGGAAGCTACCACGTTTATTCCCTGTGGTATATTTACAACGCCGCATGCAATACCGAAACAGAAGCCAGCGAAAATATATCACGTGACTTCAGCAAGTTTGCCACAAGCCTCATCCTTGTGAACTTCGTTGAGCACACAAAGGATAGCAGCGAAGTTCGTTTAGAAATTTTTATTGCAAAACACTACACTTTTTAAAACCTCAGTGATTTGAGAAAAATGTAAAGAGGGGATATCATTTTGTGATTAACAAAGGTTTTAGTTGGCCTAAACACTAACAATCCATGAAAACGTGGACATTTTAAAAGGAGTCGCGTAATATTTATAGTTTTATCGCAGCCGCACTGTTTTTTTTTTTTTTTTTTTTTTTTTTTTTTTTTTTTTTTTTTTTTTTTTTTTTTTTTTTTTTTTTTTTTTTTTTTTTTTTTTTTTTTCTACCGAACACAATAGCATTCCAGAGACACCTGTTTAACAGAAGTTGTATCCCGGGTGCACGTTTTAGAGACATGCCATCCCATACGCGCAATACAATGAGCTCACTGAATTGGCTTGATTCTGCAGTCTGTTATGTCGTTTATCCACATTTCAATGGGAACAAATTTTGTATAAATGACCGGCTCTTAACCACCTGCTTGGGCTCTTTTTGGATGACCAATATGGCCGTCAGTGCCTCAATTACGAAGCCCAGGTTTCAAAACCATTGTACAGAGATCAGTGTTCGAAACGCACTAATGTGCGGTTCAGCAATCTACGTACTTTTCAATGTACCGAGTAGCGCTTCTTTGTATGATGAAGAGTTTCCTACTTTTATTTTAAAAACTATATTTCTCGAGAATCCCAGGCTCATTTTATAAAAATAAGGCACAATTGTATGCCATTTTTGATAAATATATATATTATATTAAAGGAAAATGTTAAATTAAAGCTGTGTTTTTAATTTCAATGTTAAAAGTAAACGCTCTAGTCTTTCATACAGGCTAGAACTTGACTAACCACCGATCATCTTTCAATTGGTGTGAAAGACTAAACATGGCTTGTGGCAAAACGATAGCGTAAATAATAAACATGGCGGCTTCGTTAAATCGTCTACTGCTCCGAAAGTCAAGCATTCAAATGGTGTTTTCTTCGCAAGGAATACTCCAATGACCATGAAAACCATCTGGTACGTCATATTTAGGGATATTTCATTATATATGTGCCGATAGATTCATACCAATAAATCCCTTTAAGAACGCACGGACTGGGAGTGCTAAAAAGTTTAATTGTTGTGCGCCCCTCACAAACAGCTCTCACCCGTAAAAAAGTACAGGTTGTCCCTATATCAGCGCGAATCGAGTATAATTTGGGCATTGTTTGACAAACGAATTTTACTTGTAATTTATCCTAAACAAACCCTGCACGACGTCTATGGTTTCAATGTATGTGCAAGAAGTGCAAAGAAGTCCAAAATCAAAACAATAAATTGATCTGCATCGATCATCAAATCACTCTCTCCTCAGTTTGTATGAGTGATTTTTTCATGCTATTTGACGAAACTATGCGATTTGAATTTCAAAGGATTATGCCTCTAAAAATATTCCCACATACCGAATCCATGAAAACTTTACATACGTGCATGAATATGTCAGTTCTATTTGGGCCAGATAGTGGCGTCGGATTGAGTTATGATTTTCATTCGATAAATCAAACGAGTGGTCAGCTCAGGTTTTCCTTTGAGGATTACCAGTAATTCAGGGCTGGGTTGTCGGCCAAGATAGCCAATACAGGAAGCGCTCGACTCCAAGTGTATGCTCCTCATGAGTATAGGCGTGTGTTTGAGCCCTGTGAGATTCAGCATCTTGTAATGTCCCTGGACAAGAAAACTAATCCGCTTGGTTGCCCCGATTTACCCATGCGATTACGTGGGAAGCTGGTCCCGGCTGCGAGGTTATCTCGAGGTATGTTTGTGATAAGGGAAAGCGCTGATCCATCCCGATCTGCTGCATCCCTTGAAATGAGCTAAATGGTTATGGTATGGTGGGGCCACAGTGATCAGAGACCATTGTGAAGCGCTTAGAGGCCAATAGCATTAAAGGCGCTTTATAAATCCTGCTATTATTAAACAGTCGCACCGGTCGTTCAATTTAACAAGAGAAGAGAATGGTACTTTGTGACCCTGGTAGAGCTAAAAAGAAAATCTATACATACGAGAGCGCCGGCTCTAGTGAGCTAATGGCAGTTATCTCAGAACTGTAAACACCCCCCCCCCCCCCCCTTGTTCTTGGCCTGTTTTGGACGGGGAAAGCCCAAAGGCTAGTCCCACCGCCAATACGGTGGAGTGGTGTCAGGAAGGGCTTCCGGTCAATCTTTTGCTCCAACAAATCATCATGATGAGCAAACTACACATGGGCAAAAGCCATGCAGCCCGATTGTTGGAGTAGGCGGCATCTGCCTATAACAAAAAGGAAGGTTCTAGGAATCGATCTGGAGCGCAGGCGTCGCTAGCTTCATGACGGTTGGACGGCCGATGATGCGGTCGGGGTGAGAATGATGAGGATAGGGAGTTGAATGTGGGGGGGGGGGGGGGGGGGGGCGGGGGTGGGGGTCTGAGAGGAGGAATAAGGCGCGGGGAGATATGTGAGGAACTGAGAAATAGGAGGTTGGACGTGTGTTGTGTACAGGAGTGAGGTGGAGATGGGAGGGGTGGGATGATGGGGTGGTCAAGTAAAGAAGGTATAAGTTGTGGTGGGCGGGAAATACTAATGATGGGGTTTTGTTTGGGGTTGGGGAGTCTTAGGAAATTATCAATTTTGTGAGAGGTTGGTGGGGTGAGAAAGGAGTGAAGGGTTGTGTGATGATGACAGTCGTAATGTTTTTGAGGAGGAGTAGTGAGGGTTGATATGCGGCTATCTCCGCAGGGTGGTTAGGTGGTCGAAAAAGAAGGAATTTTATGATGAGTGCCGGTGGATGGGAGTGTAACAGTGTGGGTGATTGGTCCGGGTGTTGGCACTTTATTGGACATGTAGGGAAAAGAATCGAAGGTTTGAAGGGTTGAACGGAGGGGAAACGGGTTTGAGGAGGGTTTGAGGAGAGATATCTGGTAGGAAGAATGTCATTGAGTGTGTGATGAAAAGGAGTTATGTATATAGCGAATACATGTTTAGGAAAGAGGACAAAAGGAACGTGACGTTAGCTAAGGGGGGAAGGAGAGAAGAGCACATTTCCGAAGAATTTTAAGTGATTCAATTCAAAGACAAGACTGGTTTCTAATAAACCGGGAGCTAGCGACATTTGTAACACATATCAAGTAGAAAGGTTTGAGTGATGAAATATGTTGATCAGCTGACAGGGAACCCTTGAATGCTGCCAAATGGATTCTAAGTGCTGCAAAGGTTCCTTAAGGAGAGGGGGCCAGACAAAGATTTACAGGGATCAATTTTTATATTGTTCAAATCATGTTGAAAAGATACCACTTATTGTGTCGAACCTTAAGGATTCAGAAAGGGAAAAGACATAGTTTGTAATATCTACAGCCTAAGTTTGAGAGATATAGGCTAAAAAAAGCAAAAATCAATAAAAGGGTCAATTCAGGGTACAGGGTCACAATTTGAAGTTGCTACGATTTGATAAAAAAAATGGTGCCAAAAGTTGGTGGAGCGAATGAGGATAAAAATTTGGACTGTCTTATGCGTAGTTTCGAGGTAGGGGCAAGCAGAAGGTCAACGTCCATTGCATCAAATGGGCTTCGACCTTTCACGCTCTACTTGGTTAACTAAGCATTGGGACACATCAAATTATTCCTTATTTTATCCTATGAGCTTTTGTATTGAGAGTAAACTGAAATGAAAAACTGAAAATGAAGATGTGTACAAATGTCTGCTAGCTCCCAGGCTATACTTTGCTCACTGAGACGGGCGTAGTAAGGCTAAGGGGGAGGAAACTAACCTCAGGAGGTGCCAATGCCTTAACAGGGGTGGGGTGCACGAGCAGAGCCCCTGCCGCGGGGCCAGGGGCGGATCACCGGAAGCTCTGGATTTTAATAATAAGAAGGGTATTTTTGAAGGTTAAAGTATAGTGAAAATTCAAATGAAAGATGGACAACTTACCACCCAACCGACGGCGAAGTAATAAACCTATAAATTTGGGTGGCTGGGGGAAGGGAACCGACCCCTACATTGTTTTACTTGACCACTTCAGCTCCCCCGACTGGAAAATTCTCCTAACATGGTAGACCCAACCTAGGGCAAATGCCCCATGGCTCCCCCTCCATTTGCCCATGCCACTGCCACGCTCGTGGTTTCTTAAATTTATTTTACCCATTTTGATCACAAGTACTGTCGACACATTAACAATTCTTGATAACCGTGGGTAGGACTTGAAACAGAAATAGTGACCTGAGGGTGGAATCTCTGAGATGGGGACTGTACTTCAGGATTCGGCTCATGGTGGTGGCGGTCCAGTGATGGTATGGGCCGTATTCACAATGGTGGTGCCAGGATGGAAACAGGAATGCCGTCGTATACCTTGACATTCTGGAAAACCACTGCTGCCACATGCAAGACGGGTTATGCAAAATTGTTGGCTGTAAGACAACGCCACGAAGCACAGGGCCGCTGTAGGGAGCCACTACTTGAGGCCAGAGGGAGTGGAGCCATATACCATGGCCTGGCGTGCTCCCCTGATAAGGAACTCTATCTACATCCATGGGATGCTTTAGCGAGCCACAATGACGGGGCAATCTTCCTCAAAATCTACGCTCATCTGACCCACCAAAGGATGATCCTTGTTGGCGACTTTATTGGACATGTAGGGAAAAGAATCGAAGGTTTTGAAGGTGTCAACGGAGGGAACGGGTTTGAGGAGAGATATCTGGTAGGAAGAATTTTATTGGAGTTTTGTGATGTGAAGGAGTTATGTATATAGCGAATACATGGTTTAGGAAAGAGGACAAAAGGAACGTGACGTTTAGCTAAGGGGGAATAAGAGAAGAGAAAATTTCCGAAGAATGTTAAAGTGATTTAAAGACTTGTTTCTAATAACCCGGGAGCTAGCAGACATTTGTAACACATCTCAAGTACAAAGGTTTGAGTGATTAAAAATGTTGACAGCCTGACAGGGACCCCTGAAATATGATTCGTAAGTGCTGCAAATGGTTCCTTAAGTAGAGGGGGCCAAGACAAAGATTGTACAGGGGTCAATTTTTTATATTGTTCCAATCATGTTGAAAAGTATACCACTTTATGTGTCTAACCTTAAGGATTCAGAAAAGATATAGTTTGTAATATCTACAGCTTTTTTTTTTTTTTTTTTTTGTAATGACTAAAATCTCTGATTCTGTCCTTATTAGGTTGCTTCTGGTCTAATCATTTGCAGGGTATGCTAGGATACCTGTACTTGTTACATACATGCAAAAATCTGATTTTTGATGATTTTTTCGATTTGCTGATTTAGCAAATCACTGATAGTGTCTTTAAGTAGAGGGGGCCAAGACAAAGATTGTACAGGGGTCAATTTTTTATATTGTTCCAATCATGTTGAAAAGTATACCACTTTATGTGTCTAACCTTAAGGATTCAGAAAAGATATAGTTTGTAATATCTACAGCCTAAAGTTTGAGAGAAATCGGCTAAAAATAGCAAAAATCAATAAAAAGGGTCAATTTCAGTTGTACAGGGGTCAAATTTGAAAGTTGCTCCGATTTGGATAAAAAAATGCTGCAAATTGTTGGTGGAGCGAATAGGATTAAAAAGTTTTGACTGTCTTCAATGCTTAGTTTCCGATGTAGGGGCACAGAAGGTCAACGTCCATTGCATTCAATGGGGCTTGGCCTTGTTCACGCTCTACTTTGGTAACTAAGCATTTGACACACTCAAAATTATTCCTTATTTTAATCCTATGAGCTTTTGTACTTGAGATGTCTTACAAAATCTGCTAGCTCACAGGCTATACCTTTGCTCACTGAGACGGGCAGTATAAGGGGAAACTACACCTAAGGAGTGCCAATGCCTTTAACGGGTGGGGTGCACGAGCAGAGCCCCTGCTGGGGTCCAGGGCGGATCCCCCGGAAGCTCTTGGATTTTAGCAATTAAGAAGGGTATTTGTGAAGGGTATAGTAATTAATTCAAATGAAAGAATGGGCACTTAACCCAACCGACGGCGAGTAAACCTATAAATTTGTGGTGCTGGGGGCAAGGGAACCGACCCCTACATTGTTTTTCTTGACCACTTCAGCACCCCGACTGAAAATTCCCCTAACACTGGTAGACCAAACTAGGGCAAATGCCCCATGGCTCCCCTCCCATTTGCCTATGCCACTGCCACGCTCGTGGTTTCTTAAATTTATTTTACCCATTTTGATCACAAGTACTGTTCACACATCAACAATTCTTGATTACCGTGGGCTAGATTTGAAACAAAACTAGTTGACCTGAGGGTGAGAACCTCTGAGATGACTGTATTAAGGAATCGACTGAAGGTGGTGGTGGCTCAGTGATGGTATGGGCCGCTATTCATAATGGTGGTGCCAGATGGAAACAGGAACGCCGTCGTATACCTGGAAATTCTGGAAAACCACTGCCTGCCACATTGCAAGAAGGGTTTATGCAACAATTTTTGGCTGCAAGACAACGCCACGCAGCACAGGGCCGCTGTAGTGAGACAATTACTTGAGGCAGAGGGAGTGGAGCATATACCATGGCCTGCTTGCTCCACTGATATGAACTCTATCAAGCATCCATGGGATGCTTTAAGCCGAGCCATCAATGACAGGGGCAATCTTCCTCAAACTCTACAGCTCATCTTGACCCACCCCCTAACGGATGATTCCTTGTCGCACAAAAAATGCAAACGAATATGATCTATGGCTTTTATGTAAGTTCATCCTTTGCGGTCATTTTAGCGAAAAGAATAGAGGAACCACCTCTAGGGAAAGCAGCGTCTCCCGTGTACGGGGTGGTTGCCACTTTCCTATACTTTACTGTGTAAAATGCAAAAAATGGTACTTACGTTACTTATGATGCTACTGTAAGCAAATAATGACAATATTTGTTTTTTTTTTCTTAATTTCTTTAGAGTAATAACATGTCAATGGTTACTTTGGCACCCATCATTGCCAAATAACTATCAATTTTGCTTGCATGAATGGTGAAAAAATTCGAAAACCCCTTGATTTTGGAGATTTTTTAATCCTTATAACGAGACCAGTGTATCGTTGCACATTTAAACATTAACTTTACTCCATTATTATAATTTCCCACACTTCCGAAAGGTTGGATCCAAAAATTCCGATTCACAACCCTTCAAACAACAGGAAAAACATTTTCAAACCTTCTTCCCCAAACTTTGATGTGTTCCTCATTCATGACCCTACTATACAGAAAGAGTTAATACAGAAAGAGTTATGGTAATTTTAGTGTATGGGTGGGCACGTTGTTTTTGGGCAGCCATATTGGATTTTTGTTGCAATGCAGTGATCAAATCACATGCCATTAGCCCTTAAAGCATATAGTGCTGCAGTGCCAACCAATTAAAGAGAGGGGTACCGGGGCCGGAATAATAACATTTGTCATCATAGCTAAAATTAACCGCAGGGATGTGACCAAATTGAAAGCTCCACTCGACACACAATACTCAACACAGGTGAACCAACACACATTAGCGGTACAGGAATTGACATCACAATAGCATCAAACAATGTCGCAGCAAAAGCTGAATGGTCGATACACCCACATTTAGTTAGTGATCATTACGCAATACAAACAATCATCCGCAACACTCCACTTCCACCACCAGAAGCTCACCGTGCACGATGGCGACTCGACAAAGCTGACTGGTCTACCTTCAAAGCAACAATCAAAGAACACATGACAAACAACCCACCACAAGACAACCAAACACTTCAAGAAAAGACTGACTACATCACCAATACCATTCACAACGCAGCAACTAAAGCAATACCCAGAAGCACACCTGGTCCGAGACGTCGAAATGCGTGGTACTACACCGATGCAATAAAAATAACAAAGAACGAGGTAAATTATCGACTCAAACACCACAGACAATCACCAACAGAAACCACTAAAGCAAAACTTTCAGAAGCCATTAGCATACATCGCAAAACATTTCAAGAAGCAAAAACACAATCTTGGGTCAAGTGGACAGAAACACTCAACGAACAAACAAACAGCAAAGTCCTGTGGCAACGTGTTAAAATGATCGGCGGCTGCAGGACTTCTACACTCACACCGACCCAACAAATAAAGCTGAAGAATTATGTAAACCGTCGCCGACCGACTCCAGCTCACACAACCTCTCACACAACATACGCCAAAAACTTCAAACCCTAGCAGACACTCGACACAGACAGGCAACAGACGCCATAAACCAAGAACAAAGAACCCCCACAGACACTCCATTCACTATACATGAACTCAACACAAGCAACTGAACATAGACACGACACCACTCCCGGCGATGATCAAATGTCGTTTCATGGTTCCGTAAACGCCCCAGATGTCTAAAAAACTTTCATTCGCGAGTAATTCAATCAGTCATGGGCGACATGAAACTTCCGGAACGTGGAAAAAAAGCACAACTAGCAGCAATCCCAAAACAGCTAAGACGCTTCCGACCGATACTCGCTCTTCATGATCAGAAAAATTATGGGTCTAGTTCTACGGCGAATCAATAGTACAGCCAGACCGTTTCACCCCAACCTCCTTGGTTTTCGGAAAGGGCGTAGGCACGGAGGACGCAATCGCAGCTCTAACAACGAATTTTCCAGGCGCCAAAAGAACTCCAAATCACGGCGCAAAATCACAGGCGGTTTCTTTGACCTCGACAAGGCATTCGAAAACTCGCCAACAAAGATTGCCATCATACAAGCACTGATCAAAGCTGGCCTCGGCGGCAGCTAATTGGCTGGTGCAAGGACTTCCTGACAAACAGACAAGGAGAGTCCAGTTCCAAGGCGCCCCCCTAATTTTCACAGTTGAAAACGGCACTCCACAAGCCAGCCCCCTCTTAGTCCAACACTGTTCAATTTTAATCGATTGAAATTAACGGTCAACCAAGCTCGCACCTATGGACCGCATTGTTTGCTTACGCTTGATTGATTTAGTCATTGTCTCCACCAAGGATTCCGAGCGCAGCTGTCAGAAAGCCCTCGACTCACTCTAGTCATATCACGGATGAGCTAGGTCTTAATTTCTGTAACCAAAAACCAAGCTATAGCTTCCAAATAGGGTAACCCCAAATTTCCAAAGCACTTGTGCGATCAGGCAATTGAGTATGGGTCTCAGAAATAAATATCTTGGGTCATCATTGATATTAAACATCTCAACTCTCACAACACATCAGATTACTGTCAAAAGGGTTCAAAAGTGCGAAACGCACTGAGGCCATAAGCGGTCTTCACCGGAGGAGCCAACTCTCAATCTCCGAAAATTTATTCAAGCCACGTTCGTCCCCGATTTTAGACTATGGTGTTTGTTGTAGTCGTCGCCTTAGCAACAACACAACGGCCCGACCGAAAAACAGCTCGAAAAACTTCAGAACCAAAGATATTTCGCCACAATTCTAGGCGCTCCTCGTTGGGCCAACGATCCAACCTGTCAGCTCGAAGCAGAAATTATGCCACTCAGTTCCGACATGAGGCACGACTCTCTATCTTTGCCGAAAAAGTCCTCCGCACACTGAACACGCTCTACACGACCAAATATCAAAAACATAACAAAATCAAGGGAAGTCTTTACGACAACACCATGGGCTTCCTCAAAACCGCAGAAGATGGCCTGGAACATTAACAGCCCAAAAGACGTGCAACCTCAGTCCAGAAGCTTTCAGCACTCTGATCAATGGTCCAAAACCTGTCGCGGACACTCGCATTCGTCGTCCTTATGATAACAAAACATCAACTCCACCCACAATAGTAGAGAATCGGCCTACAAAAGACATCGAAGATGCAGAGTCAACAACTCTGATTACCCCACCCCCCACTTGTAATACACGACGGCTTCGGGCAACGAAGACGCCACTTGTGGATTTGCCTTTGTAGCACACATACCACAAAATCATCAGAAATCTGAGAGTGCTCCACGGTACAAACAGAATTGGCAGCCATTCGCGAAGGAGCAATCAGCGGACCGCAAAAAAAACACAAGGACGGCATACAAACATCGTCATCCCACACAGACAGCCAAGGTGCAATCGAAAAACATCCGCCAAACCAACATCGGGACAACATAGCATTGAATAAAGAACATTCAAAACAGACATAAAAGACACCAACAAAAATTTCATCATTACTGGATCCCAGTCCATCGGCATTCGGGGCAACGAAAGAGAAGGGAACGCCGCAGCCCAAGCCGGCCACTAGCGAACCCAGAACCTGACATAATCATACCACACAGTAGGCGCCAAACCAAGAACACTTACCAACAAACAGCACATCACAGATGGCAAGATCAAATTCAATCAACCCAGTCAAAAAATCAGTACTTGGAGACTTTCCCTCACAAACATACTGCAAGCAAACAACGCACTCAATAAATTACAAGACGAACTCAAATCCACTATCAACAGAATAAGAATCAAAGCTAAAACTGCCAGACAAATCATCGAGCACTTATATACATGCGCCTTACGCGATCAAGATAACAATGTCACATGTTCCGAATCTTCACGGGAATGCCCAAGAACAAAACGCACTTCGCAAACAACTACTTCAACATCTAAAAACCAGAACAAGTTGCACTAAGCAACAAAACACCAAATAGCGATCAAACATCCTCAAAACGCAAAAACACTACGCAATACCCAAGAACTCCAAACACTAACAAAATATACAAACCACAACACTAAATAAACAAATCAAGTTTGTTAACCAGTAACCTTTTAAGTAGTCTTTTAAATCCAGGGGTCAAGCAATAGTTTCTGCAATGACCGGCTCCACTGGAGCCCACATGGAAACTGAAACTGTGGAGTTTATGAAAACAGGTGATGACAAAAATTAAAAGTGAGTGGCAATTTGAATCGACGCACATTTTCTAAGTGGCAGCCATCTTAAAAGCAAAAACAACTAAGAAGACAATTTTGGTCTTAAAAATGTTTTTCTTGGTAAAGGAGTTCAGTAAAACTATTCAATATTACATGTGCTGATATTTTCCAAGATGGCTGACATCTTATTGACACCAACCTGACATCTTTTATAATATTAGCCTAGGAAGATGAGTGGGTGTCAAATTAAAGATTTTCAGGGTCAAAGAGTTCAATAAAACCATTTTCAAAACTATCAGATGAATATAAAAGCACCTAGGATAGCGATTTTGGTGACAAAGTGTATGTTTTAGGTCAAGGATTTCAACAGCAATATTCTCAAAACTGTCAGGTGCGTCGTGAGTCATTTTGTTCATGGATCACCAATGCGACACCCAAAATGTGATACCTTGACCACTCTATATGTATTCATTCCAAACATATATCTGGAACTGCATGGGAATTTTTATGTTTATGCCTGTACTACTTTAATAGAAACTATTATTTGTTACTTTCAGATATGTCAAGAGTAAAATGGTCGCGATTTTCAAACACTTAAATGACCATCAGCTGACCATGGTCACGTGTACACCTGTTGGTAGTCAATGTTTTGGGTTGGTTCATAGGGACCCTAAAGCGCAGTTAGGAAGTTCCAAAGAGGAGTTATTGAGGATTTTGAGTTGGTATTAATTGTCAAGCAACTGGGTTAATATATTTTATCACTTTGCTACATTCAGCCTGACATTACAGTAACTCTAACACTCTTGGGTACTTGCATTAAAAGTACTGGGCTATCTTGGAAAACAGTGACATATGGAAATAAACATCACGTTTGTATTCATCTTACAGTTTTGAAAGTAGTTGAACCAGAAAACACTTATTTTGACACCAAAATCATCTTCATAGGTTATATAATAAGAAATATATGGTTTTATTTGATGAGATGTCAGCCATCTTGAAAAATCCCCTTGTATATAAATTGTCATGACTCAGACAATTCTGGCAATTGTTTATTGTACCTCTTGACCCAGACAACATACATTTCGACACTAATTCGCTTTAGAAGCGCTATTACCTTTAAAATGACGGCCATTTTGGAAAATGTTGGTTTATGTGAATTGCCATCACTTTAAATTTTGTCATCACGTATTTTCGTGAACAACACAATGGCTCTCCATTATAGAACTCGTTATAGTAGATTTCAAAATAAGTGAGACCTTTTTCTTAGCGTGTCCACATGTCATTAGTAATGGCTTGTGGTGGTGTCAGGATTTATTCAACTGAGTAAGCTGGTCCGGGGCCGCATGTATCCAAGATACGGACGCTCCTAACATGGCCCACTTTTTTAGACTAGGGGCTGATTGGGAACAGGCAGGGGTTTACACCATAATCTTATTCGACACTGACGCGATGTAAATGTTCAGTTGTAACTTCGTACACGGGACCGACGGCTTAACGTCCCCTCCGAAGGACGGGATGCTTTCACGATTCATTTGCCCACAATTCCAGGGAACCATGGAGGAGAGCGGTATCTTGGATTTAATCAATAGCTCGTATTCAGATTAAATCCAGAATGAGCACCCGAATAAATACCAGCAAGTGACCCCACCGGGATTCCAACCCGGAAATTTGTTGGGTAAATTGGGTGTCACAGGCGAGCACCCCACAATGCCTAGGCACGCTATCCAACCGAGACCTCATTTTTAGGTTTGTCCATTCACTGTGAGAGGTGAGAGGAATTATTGTAATGGCACAGGTAAAAAGGTTATGATACTCATAAATATATAGTCATGTAGCTAGTAAATAAATGTCAAAAGACCTAAACTAACATTTCAATTAGATAGCGGGATGTTTCAATTTGAAGTATCAGGATGAAAAGAAGACACCAGAGATTTTCATTAAATGAAGTCATCTGCGCACGCGACTTAATGTAAAGCTTTAGCTGCTCTTTGTAAGGAAAACAAAAACTCATGGTTAGATTACAATAAGATCACTAATTACACATGCAGAAATCAAAGCCCTTTCAGCTTCCTTTGAACATGAATGAAACACGAAACCCCCACATCAACAAGATATCATCAATAAGAGTCCTCAGGAGACTTATGTTGAGTGCGTTCTCAATTCTCCCCGAAGACGGTTTCATTGTTTAAATGAAAATAGTTCACTGGACTTGTTACACACAATTAATGTTCATAAAACACAGAGACAACAAATAAAAGTGTTTTCTTGACTTGGGGGGTTTGCTGACATTCGGCATATGATTTGGGTAAACTGCCGTTGGAAAGTAATGCATCTCGTTCGTATTTGAATTAATATTAACTTTTCAATCAAATACGTTCAGGTCTCCTGGGGGAGACATGGACAAACATGTAAGTAAATAGTCAACTGCTAATAATGATTCGTGCTGACCGCTGTAACTAGAGGAACTTTTAGTTGTAAAAAGATAGCAAATGAATACCCTACCTTTACAATATTGGTTTGTTAACCTTTCTATCACTTTAAGGAACAGTCCCAAACGAGCTAAAAATTGCAAAGGTAATCCCTATTCACAAAAAGGATAGGCCCGAAGTTTTCTCTAATTACAGACCAGTTTCTGTCTGCCATGTTTTTCAAAAATACTGGAACGACTGGTGTTAACAGAACGTTTGACTATATCAATAAATTCAATACATATAAATGACAACATTTTGGATTCGATCCAACCATTCGTACCTATATGGCAATATTGGAATTGATTGATAAAATTAGTACATCGGTTGTTGAAAACATGAAAGCACCAGGGTGTATTTATCGACTTGTCAAAAGCCTTTGATAAATAAATCATATATTTTGTTATATAAAACGGGAACACATGGTTTAGAGGTCTGTTTAAAATGGTTACTACTTTTTGTTTAACAGGAAACAATATGTGTATTACAAAACTCGTTGTTAAAATCATACTGTAACGACGTAGATGTGGGTCCCCCAAGGTTCGATTTGTAAGGCCCCATTACTTTTAACTATTATGTAAATGATATTGTTAATACTACCGATCCCCAATTCGTCTTGTTGCAGATGATACGACAATTACTCATTCACACAATGACCTATTGTATCCAAATTTGATTTAATAATAACGAGTTGAAGAGGTCAGCAATTGGTTAAAGGGGCACCAAGGGCTTTCATGTTAATGCAAGCAAGACAAAGACATGATTCTTGCGTACAAATCGTTA
The DNA here is from genome assembly GCA_023653785.1 of Ophioderma brevispina. Lineage (NCBI taxonomy): Eukaryota > Metazoa > Echinodermata > Ophiuroidea > Amphilepidida > Ophiodermatidae > Ophioderma > Ophioderma brevispina. Next base: position 4,249 of record JAMKCH010036716.1, on the reverse strand, counting down.
ATTACAAAAATATGTATAACTGATTGGGGGAAAAATGAAACATTATTTTAGACGATACAATGCTCAAACGAGTAAATGAAGTATACAAAATTTCTCGGAGTAGTGACAATGCGATGAAATATCTCACTTGGAAAAAAGCCCATATTGAAAAACATATCTAAAAATATTTCAAGAGGAATAGGAGTAATTAATAAACTGAAAACATTTCGTTCCTGAAAAGGTTATGTATTCGTTATACTGTACTCGTGATACTTCCCTACATAAACTACGGTTATTTAGTGGGTTAATATCTTATAAAATGGACTTGGACAAAAATATTTAAACTCAAAAAAAAGGCACTGAGAATAATCTCAAATAGTCGTTATTTGAGCCACTCAGCCCTCTCTTTAAGAAGTACAAGGGACTTAATGTTTATGATACCTTTGACATTGAAGTAAGATACTTCATGTATAAGCACTTTACAAAGCAATTACCAGAAGCCTTTCAAAGGTTATTTTGCTAGCCAGAGAATAGTACATAGATACCAGACAAGAAATAAGCCTACCGATAATTACATGATCTGTCGAACAAAAAACTGACCCTTTGCAAGTAAATCAAGTAAATCAATAAGAGTAGAAGGCCCGAAAACATGGAATTCAACTAACACAATTATTAGGATGGCAAAATTCTCAGATCCAAAATTTGACAAAATCACTTTGGTAAATTTGGTTAGTATGGTTTGGATCGTCCCATCGGATACCAATTTTATGTGTATCACATTTGATTGGTTCTTTGCATAATTTTTTTATTCAACGGGCCCGGGTGGACGTTTGTATTGGTTTGTATGTGTTAACCATGATGTATGCGTCTATTGTTTTGTAGGCAACTGTTAAGTTTCAGGGATGCTCGTTTCAGGCTTTTAGGCATTTGGAACATTTCCCATTCATTGTATGTGTATATGGTTATATGTATTTTTTAGGTATGAATGGAATGGAAATAAATTTGAATCTTTGAGATGACTTTTTGAATCGTGTGGAACCCGGTAGTCGCCTATGGAAGCACAAGCGTATCACTTTTCCTTATCCCTAGATAAGGAAGCCTTATCTCCGAATAACACTCCGTTAACTGGAGATAACGCTTGGCCAATTTTCGAAAATTGTGAGCAGTTTTTCTTTTTCATGTGTAGTTTTGGCAAGGTCTGGGCCTGTTCTGTACAGTCGTCTGTAGTCTTACCCATTATTTCCTAGAAAACCGCTTCCAGACTGCTCAAGACTGGTGCTGATTGGCCATTTTTCGAAAATCGTGAGTAATTTTCCTTTTTCAGGTGTAGTTTTGGCCAAGTCTGGGACTGTCCTGTACAGTCTTCTGCAGTCTTGTGTGGTCGGGAGCATGTGGCAAATTTGTAAAAACTCGCCACGATATTTTCTTGCAGCTTAAAAAAATCGTGGCGGGTTTTGGAATCGGGAAGGTCGGCTTGAACACATCGTCGGCTGAATGCAAGACCAACGTAAGTGACATTTTTGTCGAAATTGAGTTTTTGGTGAATTTTGAAAGAGGAGATATTCGCGCATAATTTAAACTATGTGTGAAGATATGAAAGTGATTGAAAAAGAAGATAACGTATGTGCAATTCGCTTTTTCCGCTTAATGCAAGACCAACGTAAGTGGCACTTACGTTGGTCTTGCATTGAGCAATTTTGCCCCTTTTCAGTGCAAGACCAACGTAAGTGGCACTTACGTTGGTCTTGCATTAAAAAATTTTCAGTGCAAGACCAACGTAAGTGGCACTTACGTTGGTCTTGCATTAAATATTTTGCACCTTTTCAGTGCAAGACCAACGTAAGTGGCACTTACGTTGGTCTTGTATTAAGCATTTGTGCACCTTTTCAGTGCAAGACCAACGTAAGTGGGTCTTGTATTAAACATGTTTCAGTGCAAGACCAACGTAAGTGGCACTTACGTTGGTCTTGTATTTAACATGTTTCAGTGCAAGACCAACGTAAGTGGCACTTACGTTGGTCTTGTATTAAACATGTTTCAGTGCAAGACCAACGTAAGTGGCACTTACGTTGGTCTTGCACTGACTAGAAAATACTGATTTCACTTACGTTCTCTTCTTTTGTAAATAAATATTTAATTACGTTTGTCAAGTAGGAATTATTTCATTTATATCATACAAATACATTTCCTATTGTAATACCTGCTATAATTATGGACACACCACCTATAGAATCCAATAGAAACACAAAAATGTTCTTCCTGCAAAATTAGTCAAACTGCACTTACGTTGGTCTTGCATTCAGCCGACGACATGAGCGGTTTGGAAGCGGTAGCCGATGAGTTGGTGCGCATCATGAGTGGTTGTGTGGAGTTGGAAAGTGGTCGGCAATGAGTCTGCTACAAGCGGGAGAGAAAATGCAAGCCAACTGGACATGTTAAATCGGCGACTTAACTCGGCGACTACAGAAGATAAGTCGCCGACTTGCAGTCTTGACACAACTAGTGCTGTCGTGTTAAGGTCTGCGACTGATTGAGAACTGAACAAGTGACATGCTTGATCGCCTACTGCTCGGCGATTGAGCATCTCTTGTCTTGTAATTTGAACAAGACTGCAGCCGATTTTGAAAGAAATGTGGTCTTGTGTAGTTGGGAAGAGGTTGGGTCGCGTCGCGGGTTGTCTTTATGTGACGGTACCTTTCTTGGCGTCAACAACTCGGCTACCAATCGACGAGCAGTCTTGACAGCGACATGTCACAACTTGTGCCGTCGTTTCAAGGTCGGCGACTAATCGGGGACTGAACAAGTGGCGTCGCCAATTAAACATGCTGGATCTTGATGATTCCATGATGCAGTCGCCTACTGCTCGGCGTTTCAGCATCCCTTGTCTCGTTGACGACGGGGATATTCGCAGACTAATCATCCCTGATCGGGATAACAATTGTAAATTTTGCAAGTTTGAACAAGACTGTAGCCGATTTTGAAAAAAATGCGGTCTTGTGTAGTCGGGATGTGGTTGGGTCGTCAGCTGTCTTCTGTGTGACTATACCTTTACCAAAACTACACATGAAAAAGAATAATTGCCCACGATTTTCGAAAATTGGCCAATCGGCACCAGTCTGGAGCAGTCTGGAAGTGGTTTCGAGCAAAAAATCGGCTGTGTGACTGAGCCTTAGCACTCCTTATCTAGGGCTAGCAAAGCTGAACTCCAAATAAAGCTCCTTATCTGGAGATAACAAAGCTTAACTCAAAATAACGGCCCTTTAGAGTTAACAAAGCTGAACCCCAAATAACGGTCCTTATATAGAGTTAACAAAGCTTATCTAGAGATAAAAAAGTTGAACCCAAAATAACGGTCCTTATCTTGACTTAACACTCCAGGAGTGTTAAGTCAAGATAAGGACCGTTATCTGGAGTTAGCAAAGCTAAACGACAAATAACGGGCCTTATCTGGAGATAGCAAAGCTGAACCCCAAATAACGACCGTTATTTGGGTTCAGCTTTGTTAACCCCAGATAAGGATCGTTATTTGGGTTCAGCTTTGTTATCTTGAGTTAACTGGAGAAAAGGGGGCTTGTCCCTAGATAAGGTTTCTTATCTAGAGATAAGCTTTGTTAACAACAGATAAGGGATGTTATTTGGGTTCAGCCTTTGTTATCTAGAAGTTAAGGACCGGTATTTGGGGATCAGCTGTGTTAAACCCCAGATAAGGACCTGTATTTGGGTCAGCTTTGTTAACCAAATAAGAACCGTTATTAGGGTTCGCTCGAGGAGAAGCTTTGTAACTAAGATAAGGACCGTTATGTGGGGTTCAGCTTTGTTAACCGATAAGACGCGTTATGGGCGGTTTCAGCTTTTGTTATATCTCGAGTTATCGAGCCGTTATCTCCAGTTACGGGTGTTATTTGGAGTTAAGGCTAACTTATCTAGGGATAGAAGGAAAGTGGATACACTGTGCTTCATTAGTCGCTTGCTCTGCAAGTCCGAATGATGATTTGAGATTTCTAAAAAAAATGGTTGATGATTAAAATAATACCAAAGGAGCAAAACCGGCCAGCATCAACAATTTTAATTCCATTCCGCTTTCTGATTCTACAATAACTTCACATGTAGGTCTACAGGGTACCCACCAAAAATGCAAGTCAGCACAATATCAATATATTTGTTTGCATTTTTGTCACAGTATTTTAGAAACAAAGTAAAGATATAGATTTACAGGATACGACTAGAAAATACAAGAATTTTATCCCAAAATGTGATTTTTGCAGAAATA
>JAMKCH010036715.1:0-49691 GCA_023653785.1 Ophioderma brevispina | reverse complement strand
GAATACAGTCTTGCTGCAACTTTTTGTTGAGAGGTGGTTGGCAACCCCTTCAACTTCACAGTCTTCAGGCTCTGCTACACAAAGGGGCACATTTTGATACGACGAACCAGGACATTCGCAATGGTCTGAAGAAGGCGAAGCATCATGTGATGACAAGATTCTGACTACACTCTGGGAGATGGCAAACTGGTACGGTTCATCATTTTGAGGACTGGCCCCCCCATGCTGATATCAGTGAAGATACACGGAGTCACTTGAGTTTGTGATGATTCTGACATTGGATTTCCACTAACGTGACATCTCAATGACACATAGCGTTCTATCACAGGGCGAGCCATTGTACCTTTCAAAAATGTCTACTAGAAGAATGTTTTGAATGATCCATTGCTGGTGCGTGCTGGCTGTGAAAAAAAATACAAAGGGAATTTAAAAATCATATAATCTGGGATCTAAGATAGCTCAACCAACTATAAAGTGCCTCAAAATGAATATTATCACATGATACATACAATCTTCCACTATTTCATATTTTGCTAAATGTTTTTTTTTTAGAGCGAGCATTGGTTCCCGAACAAAATCCAAGAATTGATACCATTCCCAGAGTTCCTTCAATATGCCAGGTAGCAGGTGGCGAGAAACATGCATTGTCCAGTTGCACAACACGTTTGTCGCAGCGAGGCTCGAACTTATAACCTTACCTGGACCAAACCTGGCCCTCTATGAAGCAAATAAAAGGGACCGTTTCTTTGCTATAAGGTATAATAGTATTGTGGAGTTAGGAGTGGGACTTCTAACTGGAAGTTTTATTGGTTTGAATCCGACAACTTAAGTCTACTTTCCCCGCGTGACTGTCAGGAGTGAGAGACATGCCCCACCCCTTTGCGCAAACTACTGCAGTGAATGTTTGTAAATGCTTTACTGGAAAACAATCAACACTTTTGTCATAGGCTCTTACCTCAATGCTATTAAATGTTCCAATGTGCACTCAATGAACATGACCTCTCTTCCTCTAAAGGAAGTTAACTACTCTCGAAAGAGTTAATAACGCCATTTTGAAGTCTAGCCAATTATTCTTATAGTAGACATACGGTTTCAGATTCAGGAATTCAGATGAATAAATTTGAAGATTTAGCGTGTATGTTGACAGATTTTTACAAATTAACAATAACAACATAAAAAAGCAAATGCACAATAAGCTACCGGAATACTAAAATATCCAGTTGTCTTTTTGCACAATACAATGCATACAAAATATGAAATGATATACCTTAATTATGGATAACCATAGGTTATTAAAAAATTTACAAAAGAAGAACTCATTGATTGTATACAAAAGATAAATACTGAAGAAGCCTGGTTATAGAAAAACTTATTTGCAAAAAAGTAAGGACATATAGGTGAATATATTAACGAAAAAGATGAAGCAGTACATTGGTATGCCATTCAATGGTGAAGGGAAACGACCACGTTAAAACACGGGGCGTGATGGTCGCAGTGCCCTCTACAAAAAAAAGACAAAAATTGAAAAGGTTACAAGATAGGCTTATTGCAGAAGAAAAGAAAAAGTGGTGGCAGACGAGCAAAATGTACAGGGCAGGACAAACTTAGGACAAACAGAATTGTTGCTAAAAGCTTTATGAAAGAAACGAAAAGATTAAGAGTAGATACAGAGTGAAGAGAAAAGGGAGAAGATGAGAGAAAATAAAAACAGTGAAGTGAAGAAGGAATGTCACCATACAGTTGGCACAAAAGACGTTTAAAGTTGTGTTTGAAGCATATGATAGTGCAGTGAGGGAGAAATTTGGAGTTGCATCCATCGCCGAGGGCCTTGAGATTTGAAGGTATTACCGGCAAGAACAGCGTTGGTGGTGTGTAATTAAACGGGGTCATTGCATGTCTGCGTATAAATTAGTTGTGGGAAGGAGTGTCAGCGTTGAAGAAGTCTTCAAAAAAGAAGATGGTGGGGATACTGGTCATAACAGAGTCAAGTTGATCGATGTCACGCACTTAAAGTGGTTTCCCATTGGTAGCTCAAGAGTTACTAAATAGATCTACAGATCATTTCCCAAATGTGGTACACATCTTAACATTAAAACCAAAAGAATGTGTCTCATTTTACATTTCCACAGGCCTTTCAGCTCTCAGCTGTCAAAAATCACAAAATACGGCGTTTTCATATTTTTACGTTTTGAATTTTTCTGGTGAACCCTACCCCTATTTTCATAGTTTTTCTGAGATTATGAAAAGCCGGTGGCCTTTCATAATTTTCCCTGCTCTGTGGGATCATAGAAAGTACTTATACTCAAATATGCATTTTTCCCAAAAAGGTGTTAAAATCATGTTTTTTTGGGGAAAAAATGCCCATATTCTTGGTTATGGGTATTTCTATGTAACCCGCAGCAAGGAAATATGAAGAGTACACTTGCTTTGCCTAAATCTGCAGAAGAAAAATGAAAAAAGGAGGCCAAGGTGCACCAGAAAAAAATCAAAACGCAAATATGAAACAACCCTGTATTTGTGATTTTTGAACATCTGAGAAGCTGAAAAGCCGTGAGGAAATGTAAAATGAAGACCACTTCTTTTGAGTTTTAAATTGTTCGATGTGACAACATATTGGAAAAATTCTTAGAATCTATTTAGTAACTCTGATGCTAACAAGGGGAACCACATTAGAGTAGGAACATACATAAAAGGGGTGTTATTGTTGGCACGGCCGAAGGGAATCAGTACAAAGTACGATGGCTCGTTTTTTTGTTTTTTTTAGAAAGACAGATTCAAGAATGGAGTTGTTAGGATCGCCCAGATCATCGCACCATTTGACAGATATGGAAGAATGAGAGGAATTGTGAAGAGTACTAAGAGTATGCTGGAGAAGATCCACATAAGGTATTTGGAAACTTTTTAGATACATGTGTGTTTGAGAAGTCCAGTCAATTATTCTGCCAAGGAGTTTTGTAGTGTCAACTGGGTGGATTGGAGTATCGTCAATGTGTATATTAATGTCAATTTTAGTTTATTACTATGTTTTTTTTAAATCTATATAGTCTTTTTATGTTTAGAGAAAGTTTATTTAGTTAAAGCAGTTTCATATTTGTTTAAGTTTAGTGCTAATTCTTCCTCCTGTTAATGGGGTCTGAGTGGAAAATAAAATATTTGTGTCGTCGGCAAATAAAATAACTGTGAATTATTATGGAAAATGTGCAATAATAATCTTGATAATGTTATTGTATTCACACTTTACTGTTGTTTTTTTATTTATGTCTTTACTTGATTTATGAAGTCATTTTAGAATGTTTAGTGAGAAAACGAAACATTGGTATGAACCAAGAAAAAAACAACCAGCATAAAAACCCATTTTGTGATATATCAATACTTTCACGTATTTCATGATTCGATTGTGTTAAGTAAGCCCATTCTGTGAACAGTGGCACAATCTCTGGACTGCAACAACCAAATCAAGCCATAAATCAGACGTTGTAAACGGTATGCAAAATCCAGCTCGTTCACGTAGCGTTGCATGTCGTCAGTACCTACCTCCTACAGGAAGATAGGGGCGTCCGTTGCGGAAAAACCAGAGCAACATCGGGCTCTCAAAATCCAGGACTTCATTAATAACATTATTTAAATCTCAGCGTCATTATTGTTTTCACCCCCAACGAGCGAGGGTGCTTTTGCCTTACATTATTTTGGACACGCTCAGAAAAATATTATAAGGATTTAATTAGATCAAATTAGAACAAGCATGATTTAGAACATGACTAGGCAGGACCAAAACATTCTTAAGGGGTGATAGAATGCTCTGGGCAGGACTTGCTCAAGACAGTCAAGTGAACTCACCACACACCTACTCCAATCAGAAAGTCCCAGAATTAGGTTTCCAAGAAGAATGCAAATTACACTTACCAATTGCAGTGTGTGTATTAAGTGATCTGTTATAATGCAAAATGTGTAGGAATTTTGCTAAAAAAACATTACCCTCATTGCGGAAACTTGCAATATTGAACCCGTAGTGGTGGCTCACGCTAAGAGGAATAAGCGCAGGGTACGCATGATGCCAATTTTTTTGGCTGGGATCCTATAAAACTAAAATCTACGATAGAAAAGAATCTGTACTCAATTCCACCCTTAGTTTGCGCAGTGGCGCGATAGGATACTTGCACTATAAGTACACGGATCTTGAGGGGAGACCCTTTGTGTAGACTCATATCCATGACTCGATGCGGTTTTAGGGCCTGTTGAGTCAGTTTTTTCACGAAGACAATGCTCAATAAATAAAAAAGGTAAAGTGTATGTAACGCAGTACAAACAATAATACGAGAGCATGGTCATAAAGGTGCAATGTGTCATACTGCAAGCGAATGCCAAATAATTACAAACTAACAACATAATCCTTACACATAAATCCGTTGATCGGATGTCGAGATATGAATGATTAGATTTTCTGAAAAAAGCCTTCAAAATTGCAAAAACAAATGGATGAAGGCCCGAGAAATATTTAAAAGGTACAATACTCCAAGAGAAAATAGATTGTCGTCAAATGTCGAGCTTCTTTTTAAAGTTTCATAAACATCTCTTAAAACCTGTTAAATGTACATTTACACCTAATAATGTACCGTATGGAATGTGCACCTCTTAGATTGAGCTCCACAATGTCCTTGTGCTACGCATCATACTATTTAGAGCTGAAATATGGACAGATTCAGCTCTAAATAGTAAGATGCGTAGCACAAGGACATTGTGGAGCTCATCTAAGTTGGAGCACGTTCCATACGGTACATTATTAGGTATAAATGTACATTTAACAGGTTTTAAGAGATGTTGATGAAAAACTTATACATTAGATTCACACCAATTGTTAAAATGGTAAACTTAAAATATGCCATTGGATTGCACTGATCCACAACAAGAATATATTAATGTTCTATGAGGATGAAATTTCGGTTGTGTATGTTTATTTTGGTGGGGAAGTGGAAATTACCCCTGAAATACAATCTAGCTTCCATGTGCGTAAACGTACGATGTGGAATTCTTCTTTTGATCCTTTTAATTTACCAATCAAAGACTGGAACAAATCTAGCACAAAATGCATGCAACCTCAGAGCTTCCCACACAATACAAAAGTAACTGGCCTTGACCGCTGAAGCTAATTCACGTAACCTTCCACAAAGAGTTGCCAAACATGTTGACAATATACTTCTTAAAGGTGGCTTCTGATTCTAGCACCTGAGTAAGCTTATGTCCAAATTTCAGATTGTGTCGTGCGTTGTGTAATTGTGAGCAAATATTTGAATCAGGAATGTCCTATAGGCCAATGTAGTGGATTTCTGTCCGTTTACGGAGAAAATGTAAAATTTTAAATTTCTTTAAAAAAAACGAAATCGCACGTAGATGGGCAACATTACTATACCTATAAACCAATGCAACTTCGAGGGGACGAGGTTGAGGATCACGAAATTTCCCTTTAAAAGTGGAGTTGCACAAAAAAGCAACTGAGGACATGCAAGTTACATGCTTTATGCAATCATATTCACATCCCTAAAATCATTAAAAAGTTTAAAGGTGGACCTTTTTGGGAAAAGTGGACCTAAAACCCCCTAAAATGGTCCTTTTTTGGTTTTGGACCTTTGAACATGTCATCACCAAAAGGGACTTTCTTGTCAAAATTCAGCTAAACGTGGAGCATTTGACCTTTTGGCCTGTTGGGGAGGATTATAATAACTTTGTGCAATTGATTCCCACTTTGCTCAAACCAATAAGTATGGTAATGTCATGCCCTAGTGAATGGTAGCAGTGACTTCATATTATTCCTTTGTAAAATTGAAAGTAAAATTAACTGCAACAAAAATACATTAGCTAGATCTTGTTAGAGAATTACAGAATATTCAAACTTCGAATAGTCGATCTAATTCATATGCCCCCCCCCCCCATACCATTTGCGTGGAGGTATAAGCTCTGATGTATGAGGGGCAATAATAAAGCTTCACAACAAATCATTGATTTGAAAATCGTCTTCGAGGATTTAATGAGAGTAGCATAATGACACTGAGGCCAGTGTGGGATTTAAAGAAGGGCGGGCCATCAATATTTTTCCTTGCGTATGCAGGTGCATTTGAATGTCCAATGTACACGAAATAAATTGAGGTAGACATGTACAGAGGATGTACAAGAATCTGTAGGCGATTTAATTAATTTACAGTGTAGTATACGTACACCAAAGTTAATTGACCTTTGGCCACATGAATCCATTGAATATCAATCTGGAAAGAAAGCATGGAAGAACGGGAAAGTTTTGAAGAATGGCTGGAGAACAAGGTTTTCCCGAAATTCCCAGAAAAATGCACAACAATAATAATGGATAACGCCAATTATCATAGCGTAAGCGAAAAGATACCAAATATGAACATTAGAAGGAGATATGCAGATGGCTTTTCCCAAAATGTCAAATTTTCGACAAATGCAAAGGAAAAAGGGGGGGTGGGCATCTTAACCAATCTCATTCAAATACATAAGCCAACTACAACAAGGTACCGAATAGATGATCTGGCCAAACAAGGCCATGAAATACACCAGGCACAAAAAGTATATCGGCATGTTTCGATCAGTATTGTGTCCAAAGTTCAGACAATTTTGAAAGTTTTCGAAATATACATTTTGTTGCCTAGGTCTTGCTTCTTTCAGGAACACCTCGCTTGTAAGAAAGCGTGCAAAAAGGGCTGAGATAGAGCGCCCGAAGACGCACCCCCCCCAAGCAAAAAGGTGCAGTTTGGAGTTTCAATGAGTCACTGTGTGGTACAACGGCAATATACGTGTGTATTTGATGTTATTACAAAGAGGCTTCCGAAGGAATGAGCGAGAAGCCACTTGCAATATTGATTGTGGTACACGTGTTCGTGTCCTAGTACATTCATAATCGCAATCATGACTGAATGTAGTGAATTTTTAAACTATAATATACGATATACTATAGGCCAATGCAATCATGGTTTTATTTCATGAATTTTTTGCAAATGTTTGGACCTATTCAATTAAGTACGGAGAGGGAAAATGAAAGAATCAATGAAGTGCCACACCGGATTATCTTGGAGGGCATCTGCCGGTCATCAACTCACTCACCTGCACTAAAATACAATTCATTCATGTATGAAAACGCACTATGGGGATATCTGGCCTTAACAGTCCTCACAATAACGATAACAGAAGTCCTGCGCCTCATTGAATTTTTCACCTCCGCAAAATGGTACGGGGTCACATTCAGATGAATGAGTATAATCATTAATCTTAGGTATTCTACATTATCATTCCAAACACGTCCTGCGTATTTGAATACGGCGCCAAGAAATCAATCAGTTAATGATTTTGAAGCCATCACGCTGCGTAGTAATGAGCATCATGTGTACAGTCAGTGTGCAATTTGTTCGGTGCAGAAAATGGATACCTTCACAAAAATAACTGCAGCCATGGAATGGCTTATCGATAAAAAACATTAAAATTATTGTGAAAGATGATTTAAACAGACTACTAACACGGGAATTAATTTGGTAAATTCCGATATTGTTTCTTCATAAAAAAATCCCGCATTTGCGTTGTACTTTTTCTGACTCACCCTGTATACATTGTCGCAGCCCAAAAATATAGAGGGACGGGCATATGAGGTTGGATCAACTAAAGATCTGTGGATTTTGATTGCATTGAAGTATGTGCTGTATATGCGCCTAAATATTTCTGTGGACCCTCACTTTAGAAAAAGCAGTTCGTACTCCATATTTCATGTCGATATTCGATGTGAAATAATTAGTTTGACGTGAAAAAGTATTCCAAGCAAGTAACAGTCACAAACGAGAAATCAACTGTTTAAGATTTTTGCCAACCACAAAAATTTTTTGTTTATTCGAAAAAAACCAATTCAAACGCCATAATTTATGATGTGCTAGAGACAATATAACAATGTTTGTATGCAATAAATGAAGGTGCTTTGGAGTTTTACCATGTAGTCTAGTCAGGAAAGAACGTTCATGTGACCGTGCAGTTGTAGTATGGACCCATTTGTTTTGCTGAAAATGAATAGATTAGGGTGGTAGAGAATAAGAAGCTGCCTTTGCAACCTGTGCTCCTTGAGCATTTTGAGAACTCCAAGATGGGGTTCATACATGGTGTGTCCGTGGTACATCCACTTTATTTTCCTTAATGCGGAGGACGCTGAACAGTCTATTAAGAAGTCTGTACAACGTTGTTCTGGCTATTTCCTGTGGCAGTTTCCATTCTCCCATTACATTATATAACAAGGTAGGATTCCCTTCCAACTTTCTTATTTTCGGAATCGGGGCCACTTGTAATGCCATGGTGGATATCATGGTCGTGTACAAAAACGCGTACATTAGGGTTGTTTTAGAGATCAAGCGATGTACGCGCGTACATTGTTTAGGGTAATCAAATTATAACAAATCAAAATTTAGGTAATGCTTTTCACATCGTGAAAAATAACGTGTTTAGGGTGTTTATTTTGATACGGTAAAACAAAAAAATCACATTAAAAATGCTGGAAAATGTTGTTTTGTTCCCGATTTCTCCTGAATTTCACATGGTAGCTTTCCCGAGTGATTTAAAAAAACCGTTTTGCCTTTATTTTTTAGTTTATTTTCTCTTTCGGTCGTAGTCTCCTACACATAAGCCTCTATATTAGGAGTTCATTTCATTTTCGCGTATTAATCTACACTATGACATATCGTTAGAATATAGGTTCGTAGAAACAAATTAGGGTCTGTTGTCTAATGTCATCAAAATAAGGTCATGAATATTTTAGTCCGGGTTTTAGTTAATTAAATGGCGGTTTGCAGAAAATTTCAATTGCGACCTCGATAAGGATCCATTAATTCCAAGGAATAGGTCCAACTTTAAAAGACTTGAAATGGCTTTAACATTTTAAAACTATTAGGCTATAGATAAGCATTGATGCTTTTTACAGACAACAACGTATTGAAAATCCAATGTATAAATATTTCCTTTACGAGGAACCATTTACAGTAAGAGACTCTTACTACTGTTTCATGTATGGTTAAAGAACGTATTTTATAAACGTAAATCGTTTAGGGTAGCAAATTTGCAAAATACTTGTTGGGTTTTAAATTACACCCAAACGCTTTTAAGGGTACAAAATCAACCCAAAGTACGTGTTACTTTATGTTAGTCAAAAACAACCCAAAGTACTGCTTAGTGTGTTTTCTTGCCAAGTAAATACTCGCTTTAGGGTAATTTTTTGGAGGCCATACACGAGTATGATATCCACCTTGAATACAAGGGACCCCAGGTTTCGAAGAAAGTTTTTAAGCTTGAAAACAACGCTACTTATAATCTTTGCGCTGGCATGATTGAAGAGACGACGTAGATGATGATTGCAAAATGCTTGAATCAAACACGGACCACGTATCTCGTGAACAATATTAATTACAATGTTTGCTCATAAAGTTTGAATATTTTTTTTCTTCTGACCCTAGTCATAAGCCAGTTTCTGTACGTGCCTTAAATTCGAGTTTGTTGCACACACCCACCTGGTGATAATTTTCCATATATCACCTTGAAGGGGTGTCCCCCCTGACTAGGATTAAAGGTATGCTATCCGCCCGAAAAGTTGCACTAGCGCTACTGCCTATTTTCCCCCCCCCTCAAATGGCCACCATTGTTTTATGAAAAACTGCTATTTGTTTTTCCTTATAGATATGAATTTATTCCAGGACTAAACGAAATAATTCCTGCCTTCCTGAAGTGGGCTTAAAACAGTTAGGTGTCCAAGATGGCCGCCGTAGGAGGCCCTGTTTTTGTTTAATATACTAAATTGCCAATAGAATGAGGGGGTAAGAATGCAGTAATAATTTGACTTTTGAGGGCACCAAAAAGAGATTCATGACATTTTGGTGTATTGTGGACATGATTGTACCTCATGATGGCGGCTGTTATACCCGCTCCAGTGGACCTAAATCAAGAAGAAAAACATACCTAACACATCATGTTGGCATAAGAACCTAACGAAACTATTCATAAACTTTTCCTTTTTCCGCAATTTTATCTCGTACTTCTGGATAAGTGCAGACCACTCAACACTAGTTTTACGTTGGGAAGGAAGCTGATCTAGGCAGTGAAAGAGAGCAGGAGTCTGTGTTACAAGTCAGAAACAAAGATAGCACTTGATGTGCTGGAAAGAAACTCGGTCACCAATATGAAAATTTTCCTTCTACAGTCGACCATTTTTTCACTTCTTCATAGCATGTTTTACTTTTTACACTGGGAAACACCTCTGACTCACTGAGTATCCTTAAATACATCCATACCCATTTATATGATTTTATTTTATCAGGTTGATATGAGCTGTTGTCCTCCTATGAACTATTATAAGTCAGTTTTAAAAAAAACACTAAGTTATAGGGCCCAAGTAGTATCCAGCTATTGTAACGGCACCTCTAGGACAAGTCAATACCTCACGTTTCATATTTTTTTTTTACCTCTGGCAAATGATTAAAAGGTCTTATTAGAAGTGTTTGTTTAATAACGTCCGAAAAGAATGGGTAGGACTGTTTTTTCTTCCTGATTTACGTACCCTAGAGTGAAAATACCCTAGAGTGAATATAGCCCCGCCATCTTTAAAAACAAAAAACAAGCCTGGGACGTAAAATATAAATGCCAATAAATTCTTTTTGGCGCTCGCAAAATATCACCCAGGTTCTATTTCAACAATTTGTCATTTTAAGTTCATTTGGCAAAATATGCCTCTTTGCGGCGGCCAGTCTGGACGCTAGATTTTAAAAGCTCCCTTCAGGCATTTAAAAACTTGTTTTCGTGTAGGCTTGGCTAATTTTCTATCTGTAATGAAATTCTAATGGCGTTTTTTTACATAAAACCATGGTACCCATTTTAAAAATGGGCAGGACACACTAACGTGTGAAGCCTTTCGGGCGGAAACATACCTATCCTAGACAGGGGGGACATCCCCTTAAGTTAATGTATGGGAATTTAATCACTAATGGGTGCCACGAACGTAAACTTATGATGATGGCAGCTTATGGACTACCATCTTGAATGTATATGTCCATTTGAACACCTCAGTAATCGATTAGACTAGGTGAATGATTACATAACGAGTCCCCACTATCCAGGTGAAGTGATCCATCTAATTTTGATTACGTACTTTGCATTCCTGTTGGGAAGCAATTAAATGCCAGACATCTGTTGTTTGTTCCTTTTCCCTGCTCCATGCTTGTGTGCATGATCCCTTTTTTTTCTGAGTTTTGGTTTTTTCCTTTACAACAAAAACTGACACAGAGGTTCCCTAGGCGATGCCTCTTCCAACAGCGTTGTCAATACGCCGAAGATGCTTGCACTCCGACGGAAGGATACAAACAAGCAAGAGTCGCTGATTTCCTCATAATATCGCAGAGTACGGTTTGTAAATCCTAAGACACCATCGAGAAGTGGGTCATTTGAGGCCAATCTTCAGCGTTAACAGTAAACCCCATAATTCTAAAACTATTAGGCAACAGGTAGTGTAACTATACATTTTTTTTAATCTTGTAATAAGACTATCATGGGTGCATTCAATGGGAAAATTTTATATACTTTTCGGATAAGTTGGGGCTTGGAAATGGGTGGGGCAGTTTTTTTTTTTGCTTACAAAAAATCATTTTTTTTATTATCAAGTATTTTTTTTATTTTTGTCGTTTTCCAAATTCATAATTTTATCCAGATTTGCACGACTCACAAGGACCTGTGCACTATATTCCCTCACTTATTGAATACATAGAGCCTGCATTTATTTGTTTCTCTTCCCGGTGGGTAACATAATTATTTTATATATGAGCAATAAAGTCGTCTTTTATCTGTGCTTTTTGAAAAATGCGATCGCTCTTCAATGGCTATATCTTAGTTTGAGTACTTATTTTAAAAAGTGCCGTCCTCCCTGGTGGAATGGAGGTCTGTGAAAAGACACTGAGGATAAACCTGGAAAACGTTGGAGAGTCCTACTGACTCCTTAATCCCGCATCCCTCGACCAAGATAAACATCCTGCAGGGTGCGGGACGGGCCGGGAATCAACATCGGAGAAGGTAAACAAGGCATTCTTACAGTCTTAGAACACCACTGTTCGTATTGATCACATGATCTGCTTACCTTCAATCCGATGTTGATGTACCAATTGCATTACAATCGCAGATTAAGCATACACAGTACTCTGAGGCGGTGCATGATGCAAAATTTACCCCTGGATTGGCGTGAATCGAATGAATTCGAATTGCAAGCAATTCAAAATAGACATAAAATACCAGTGCAAAAATCATGAGACACCCTAGGCACGTAGAATTGCACTTACCAACTAATTGTCATGAGGGCCGATTTGTGTAGGACAGCTCGGGCAAATTTAGCTCTTTCTTACGGTTTGACGTACGTTGTGGTGAAGGTAGTTGAGGAGCGCCATGAAACCGCCGCGCAGATTTCGGCAGTTATACGCGCTGAAAGGCAAAAGAGCTCGCGATAGCTCTGGTGGAATGAGCGCGAACACTCGCGGACTTAGGCGACAGCTGCGGGCGTCTGAGATCTTAAACTACCCACCTAGCTAGCGTACCTGTCGCGGACCCGTGAGGGGGCAACCGTAGTGATGAAGAGCTGATTCGTGGGCCCCCTGATGGAGCGCGTCTCTTAACATACATTTTAAGGCGGCCCGAACAGGACACCAGAATCTGTCACTCCCGAACAGAAGAAAGAAACCGTGCTAATCTTCGGGAGGAAGACGGGGGCGGGACGCTGTTGAAAAAGGACACACTCGTTCTCTTTGCGAGAAACCCGGACGAAAGTAAAGCGTAGCAACGGCGTTGGAGAACGGGATAGCATCGACTAAGGCTAGCGCATGCAACTCCGACTGGCGTCGTCCCGAAGTCATGAAGATAAGGAACACCATCTTCAACGTCAGGTTGGCCAAAGTAGCGTCCTCCATGAGCTCAAACGGGAGAGCTCACGATAGATAGTCAAAAATCAAAAAAATAATTATTTTTCCACCAGTGCACCAATGACCCCCCCCCCCCTTAAACAGTTTTCCATGGTAATGGCAATATTCTAGTTCATCCATTAGGTAGTTATTATACTCAATTTGCTTTTTATCCCACTCTCTAGGATAAATCGTTTTTTGAGAAATCATGTTTGCAGTGAAGACCATATCGTAAAATTGGACTTTTTAGATATAGGTTATAAGTCTAGAAAAACTGTTTTTTAAATTTATGATGTTTAGAAACAACAGTTTTACTTTCACTATGAATACAAATAAGTGCTTGAATTTTAAAAGATAATTTTGAAATTAGAGCTCAAAAAAGGTAAATACAGTTGAGATATAAATTTTTAAAGTGGAAAAAAACAAAATCGCAGCTTGAAAACAATAAAATACATCAGATGTTAAAAACAGTGTTTTTTAAAAAAAACATAAGAAATTCCAATTCACGAAGTCAATTTTGACCATAACTTTTGAACGGAAGCTCCAATTTTTGTCAAACAAAAAGCATAGAAAGGAATTTCCTGATTTAATATGTGGATTTATTTTTCGCTCTTCAACGATATATTCCCCATAAGGTTTTATTGGCTTAAATTAAGTTTGAGTTTGGAATAGGATTCCTTTCTGGGTAAAGGGCCGTTTCTTGTTCTGACTTGAATAACTTTTTCAAATTGTATTCTTAGTGGCGTTTGTTTTCTTTGCTTGATGTCATGTTGTTGAAGATGTTTCAATACGGAATAAAGCCAATCTCTGTGTAACATCAATTGTTCCCCAATGAAAATGTGTTTCGACGTATCTGCAGTCGACTGTTTATATAGAGGTATGGTGGTTATGGTTCTGTGATAGAGTGTAAACTCCGTATGTTTCTGGGTATTGTCCCAGCTTCTGTGAGATACCCTACAGGGAGAAAGAGAGAAGGGTACTAAAGGGGACCATAGAAGGTCTCGTGCTCTGGTTGTTCACGTATGAAGAGGGGTGTTTTGAACCCGGCATTATTGCATTAAGCAACCTCTAGCATGAAAACTATATAAAATATATTGGGCTGTTTGGAGGGTGATGGTGGGAAAAAACGATATTTTCTTTTGCATTGTAGAAGAAATGGGACCAAGTGTGCCAATGAGTACTTGGTGCTATCTTAACATTTTAACTTATACGGCTGTACTCTTTTTAGACCTTGGTGTTTTTTACGTTGAAATTTTTTTTGGTGATTTCCTAATTTTTGTGAACATCAATAGCTATCAAAATTTGAGATTGTATATAATTTATAAAAGTTGCGGAAATAAAACTTTTTAGTGTTTTTTGACATTAATATTTCCTTCAGTTACTTAGATATTCAGATTTTAAAGTTGGGCAATTTTAGGCCTTTTTCACAAAAAAAGTTAATTAAAAAGGTCATATCATAAAATTGTGGAAATGTATATTTGTCATTTGTCCCTTTTTGTAACAATACACTGGTATTTTACATGTTAAGAAAAGAATGAGTTTATGCTTTGCATTTAGGAAAAAGAGTATTTTACCAACAGGGACAGGGGGAAATTCTAAGGAAAACCGCATGTTAATTTCTACGTAAAACTTATAAATAAAGATGCATCATCAGAATCTTTAAACTGGCGAAACCGGAAACCCCCAAACCACGCTGAAAAATAACTAAAAATACTAAATTTTGGCAAGCAAAAGTGCGAATTCTTGGTTTTTCATTGAAAGGTGGCATCTCTGCAAATATGAACATTATGTTTGAACAGGTAAAATTACAAACCGAAGCAACGCATGAATTTAACAATACCATAAAGCATTTTGGCGTTAAAATTCGAATTCAATTTTGATATACCTGTTAAAAGCTTACGGGAGTGTACGCAACCCGATCTAGCCAGGAGGACATCTTTTTGTTAGAGAACATATTTGTAATCTACTTATTTGAAACAGAGTCACATGACTCGCTACATTTTGTGCATGGAATGTGTGAAACTATATGCACTGTGTCACTGTTACGAGTTATTTACGACTATAAATGAAAATCTCAATTAAAAAATCAGTACTTCAGTACTAACTACTTGAAATTCTACTTTATATCATGAAATAAATCATCTCGCACTAAAAAGAATGATAGCACCAAACTGGCACATTACTATAATAACAGCAATATACGTCGAAAATGGTAGCTCGAACAGACTCGAACGGACTGAACACCCAAACTAAAAACAATAAATTTCCTTATCTTGACCAGTTGGCCATCAAAGGTAGCTTAGAATATTCAGGGCGAATGTATCCTTGAAACATTCCGAGACGTTTCAACGAAAATTTAGATGTGTATTATGAACGAGAGTGTTCATATGAGGGGCTCTGACAAGGCAATGAATTACATAGCAGATTTTGTGTGCTTGTACGGCCGCTACACTTTTGTCCAGGAGCACTGTTTATTGCTCGTTTCCTTGATAAATTTTTAACTAGTTCGTCTCTTGTATGGAAGAAATGAAGCAGCTTCTCAGACAATAGACGGCAGAAATTCCCTGTGATATTAATTTTCGGGTCAAATTGGAGAGAAAATCACCGGATTATTTTAATAATAGTTTGTTTCAGTTTTCCGTCCTAGTAGTACTTTTTAGATATATTTTTTACGAAATACTTCAAAGACAGCATATCTATTGTTATGAATATCTGCATGTACAATCGAAACTGAAACCTTGTGTTCTGAAAAATAACTGAATACTAACAAATACATATTACTTCCCTATCAGTTCAAATGGTCAGGGTGATCGGTAGCCTACAAATTAAAGAAAATGATCACCAGAACTGAATACTAGCATAATTTTAATATGCCGAAAGTGGTGGGCACAGGGCGGACTCGAACTGAAAACAACCGACTAACCAAAAGTAAAATCCATACGCCTATCGCTAGACCGCTGTGCCCGCGAGGAAGCTGGTAAGACGCGAATGTTGTATATGTAGTGAGGGTTCATTAGTGATGTGGGAACAAAGGATTACGTTAAATATCATTTTTTTGTATGAAGTCACATTATTTCAATGTTAGCAGTAATAGGCCCATCATGAGATAAAAAGAAAACATTGTACTAAATTTGTCAATATTAATGTAGTCATAAAGGTGTAGGCTGATGAGACCGTTTTTTAAAGTTTCACATTTTGCCACTAAAAATCGCATACATGACCGTTTGAAAACATGTCTAACTCGTCGTTTCCGATTTCTTAAATCATATCTTGCTAGAAAAAAAAAAATGTACTAAAATATTCTGAGGTGAAATACATGTGAGCTATAGTATTACGAGTAGTAGCGGTCGTAAACGATACTCCCACCTAGTGGGTTTACTCATTCAAACACGCGTCCAAGGGAAGTTAGTTTGTTTCTGAAATATACTCACGGTGTGTGTCGCTTGTATAATGGATGTTCTAATGCTTTTTTGCTGTTTTTTTTTTTTTTCTTATTTTTGGTTTTTTTGGGTTTATTGCCATTGGATCCACTCCCACTGTCCTTTCATAAACTACAATGGCCAAGGTGACCGTAAGTAAAGAAAAGATCTTACGCTGTGTAATTTTAATGTGCCGAAAAGTCGTGGGCTAAGCCGGACTCGAACCGACCAACAAGAGGACGATCCAAAGTAAAATCATAAACGTCAACGTAGACGCGTAGACCGCTCGGCCACGAAGGAAGCTATTGCATGTGTTATATGGCTCATTTTTCTGATTAACTTTTAAAATACTTTTTCTCAATTTTATTGAGAAGAGATGTCTCACGGGAAGGAAAAAGTATTTTGTTTACTATAACAAGAGAGAAAGGGAATACCCTAGTGTGTTTTGCTAACTTGCACCGGTTTAGATTGCACAATAAGGGTAATCAAGATGCTGGTGGGAATTCCCCAAGATGTAAATTAGAAACTTGTTTATGCTTTGAGATCAAAATATTGAAAGAACCTAGGGAATTTCCCCCACAAAGTTATATATCTGAAATGATGTAATTTAGATTGTGAAATTCTGATTTGTGGTGCAAGGTCATGTTTATGCATAAGGAATATTTTGTAATGTCTATTTTTAGACTGGGATTTTTGTTAAGTAAGGTATATATAGAGATTTGAGCTAAGTCTCGGCCGTCAGCCGTTGCAATCAGCTTACAGTATGGATAGCTCGTTTATCACACTAATGGGATTTTAGCTCACACACAGTGCAAGGATTAGGCTTTATATATGTTCATCCATGTGAGCAGAGTGCTGGAATTATTCATGTCGTCTTTGAAGCCAAAGTGGGGGAATCAAAATAGGATTCCAAATGTGGACAGATAGAAATCGTGGTGATTATCTTGGACTGTGGATTATTATCGTCGAGGGACTTGGTTTATCCTTGTCGTCTTGAACTGGGGGAAAGAGTTCCTTTCGGAATGAGAAGGATTCCCTTGGAATAGAATACCTGAGGAGTTTTGTATGAGCTTGTGCGCTGTCATTTTGGAGGTTCTTCGCTGAGAGGACATATTCATCGTTGAAAGCAACGTTCCAACACAGGACACTAGTAAACCATAATAATCTTAACTAATTGTGTAGTATGTAATTTTGTTTTGGACATACCAAAGTCTTGAACCAAAAATCCAAGGTAAGATCATTAAAAGGTTTATTATATATAATTAGTTTAATTTGTGCAAAAGGCTCATGGATTTGTGTTGGAAGGTTATTTCTGACCTAGACGTTACGAGAAGTCATAACAGAATGGGGGCTAGTTTTCGGGAATGATTGAGATAAATTTTGAGCCTTTTGTTCAGAATTTAACACCAAAAAGTATTATAATTTGTAAACATTGTGCCACCTTTTGGCATACAAAATTTTGTGTGATATTACAGGTACTAATTTATAGTTTGGTTCAAGTTCAAGTAGTTTATGGTGTTGTAGAGTACAATCACAATGGAGTTAGATCCAGAAGGGTATGCCAAATAAATTGGGAGTCGAAAAATTTGATGAGCTGAGAAAGCCTGAGTTAAGAAATAGCCAAGCATTTAGGACTGAGGCAACAAAAACATGCTATGAGAAGCAAGCAAGTTTTTTTTTTTTTTATACAAAAAAATAATTGATGAAAAGAAAAAATTGTCCAGGGAAGATGTTTTGGATAGTTCATTTTTGGAAAAGATAGCAGAGGTTCTGGAACAGGGCAAAAGTGATGCATTCAAGTTAAAGAACTTGAATTCAAAAGGAATTGGAGATAGAATTGAAAAAGATGGAAATGGACAAAAACAGAAAGAAATGAAATGCAATTCAAAAGGAACAGAAAGAAAAAGGAAATTGGAATGGAGAAAAGATGGAAAAAAAGAGAAGGTGCAAATGCAGAAGATGCAAAAATGAAAATGAATACTAAAGGAATGGGAAATGGAGATGATTTTTTTTTAGGAAACGAAGAGCTAGAGCTCAGGGAGAGTTAGAAAAATTGAACAACAGGTAGCTCATCGACTCTTCCAAGAATCTGGTTTTGATTGCGGCGAAAAAATTCGACTGGTTCCAAAATTCAGCGAAAAAGAAGTAGCTAGAAAATGAATTTAAACTTTGAGGAAAAATTGCCACATAGCTTGAAATGGCCAGGGAGTTCTTGGACCTTGTTGCTACAGTCAGTGTTCAGTGGTTAGCCGAGAAAGATATTCGCCATGTCATTAGACAGATGTAGTGATTATGACGAGGTAAGCAGCAGTGCTTAAAGCATATGAATGGTGCCAGAGGCATATAGACAAAATTCAGGGTATGGTCAGAAAAAGGATGACCAGACCCATGTTGAATTTTGAAAGTTTTATGTAAAGGAACAAAATGTTTGATCGCTGGCTTATCTCAAAAAGAAGTCGGGCAAAATTTTGGTCAACTTAGGGAGTTGATGTTAGTTGACGAGTTTTTCACAACAGTTGTCTACATCCGATATCAAAAACACATTGATGAAAACAAAATGGACATTTTGCGTGAAGCAGCCGTAAAGGCCGACGATTAGGCATTGCCAAAAATTAAGTCATTAGTAGGACTAGCCAAGAATTTACTAGGGACAACAAATACACCCAATAGTCGGGTTCTAACAAATCATCTCATGGTAGCACTCAGGAGGGGAAATCCCAGTCAGGTCCCATGAAAGGCGCGAAGTAAAGACAGTAATGTGCTAATCAAAAACATGGGATGGGACCCAAATCACAGTTCACATGCATTCACTGTAAGAAGCCACGACATACAAGGTCACGGTGTTGGGAGATAACATGGATATCCACCCAAAATGGAGAGAGCAAAAGTGAGTCCAAACAATAGGTTGTGCAGTTTTAATTTGAGGTCAAAAGTCATTCTTTTTCTGTCAGAAAACAAGAAAATCCACAAAAAGGGAATGACAGAAAAAAAGTAAGGGATGACTTTAAGCCTTATGTTTTGGAGGATTGTGTCACTTTCAGGTGATGATAGTTTAGATCCAAACCCATTAGAATCATGCAGGACACGTGCTGCGCGCAGTCCATGATATTGGAAGATGGCATTCCATGATATTGAGAGTTCCACCGGAAAATAGTGCATTGATTCAGGGGATTAGGTATGGATTGTATAGGGCCCTCTTCACAAATGAATTCTTGAAATCAGACTTGGTTCTGGAACTGTCACAATTTGGTGTTAGACAAGAAATCCCAGTAAAGGGGTATCCCTGTTGTTAGGGAATGCGTTGGCAGGGGAAAGTGCCTCCAGATCCCATAGTTTCCCAGGTGCCCTGTACAGGGAAAAGTTGATGGGAAAAGACATTTTTCCCGCATGTGCAGTAACTAGGTCATGACCAGAAATGCCCCACAGGAAAACAGTGAGCAGGTGATGACGTTCAAAATACTCCACATATAGGAAGAGCGTTGAGGATGACTTGGTCCAATTTAGAGGATGACTTTTCTCTCAAAAATTAGAGGAATTGGGAGGTCATCTTCCTCTTCAGGGAGACTAAATTCCCGGTAGTGAAAATCAGCCCCTGAGCACAAACAAAAGTGACAAGCTGGGAAAACAATTGAAAATCCAGCGCCTGAGCATGATAGATTTAGGAATGTAAAGGGACCCTTTAAGCCATGACAGCTGGTAAAATGAGCCCAGGCAGTGACCAGCACTTAGAAGTTAGGTGAGAGGGCTGTCGCAACAGGAAAGCCGGCAAAATTCCCTGTATGTGTTACAAACAAAATGGTGTCCTCATGAGAAATGGCCGGCACCTGATGCACTGGTACGATGAGGAATGGGAAGGTTGTGCATAAATTGTAGTGCCAAAGGTCTATACCATAGGGAAGTGGATAGGCATAGCCCACGATTGTCCCATGCCAGGACACTTAGGTGTGAGAAAAACACATGACAGAATTAGGAGATTAGGAGTCATTTTTGGGAGCTACACTCAGAAAAGATGTGTCTGAGTATTGTAAGACTTGTCACAAATGTCAGATGGTGGGCAGCCACCAACAGAAAATTCATACTGCTCCCTTGCAACCGATACCAGCATTTTGATGAGCCATTTAGTAGGGCTGTTAATAGATTGCGTAGGACCATTTCCAAGGACCAAGTCAGGAAATCAATAATTACTGACATCACGTGTGCTTCCACACGATTCCCTGAGGCAATATACCCTTGAGAACTATTAGGGCCACAGAGTATAGGAAAGCTCTAACAAAGTTTTCACTTATTTAGGCCTTCCAAAATTCAAATTCAGTTTCAGTATGATCAAGGATCAAATTTCATGGTCGGTTTGTTCCAACAAGTCATCGACCAGTTGGGAATTTCCCAGTACAGTTCTTCAGCAAACACCCAGAATCCCAGGGGGCCTTAGGAAGGTACCCACCAAACATGAAAACATGATCAAAACTATTGTTTTGAATGTGCGAGGATTGGGATGAAGGGGAGTTTAGGATGAGGGGTTCATTCTCCTGTGTTATTTGCTACCAGGGGAGGCTGACAAGAGTCATTAGGAGTTAGTCCATTTGAGTTGGTGTTGGGCACAAAGGTAGGGACCATGAAACACTGAAAGAGAAAAGTGGTTGTGTGAAAAATCCTGATGTGATATTTGTAGATATGTGTATCAATTCAGACAGGCTCCAAAGAGCCACCGAAATTGCAAAGCAAAATCTCAAACAGAGTCAGGCAAAAATGAAACATGTATGACAAAGATGCGAGGAACAGAGTATCCAAGCAAGGTGATAGAGTTTTGGCAATTTTTCCAATTACAAGTGCATTCCTTTGCAAGCCACGTATTCTGGACCATATGAGATAGGAACAAGCTGGGAGACCTTGATATGTGATCAAAACACCAGGTATCGACGTAAAATCGACAATTATGTTCCGTAAGATGCTCAAAGAGTATAAATGAAAAGAGATGAGAATGTAAAGCCTGCGTGTGCGGTGTCATCCAGAGTTAGTGATGAATGTACAACTGATGACATCACAAGAGTAAAGAACCTGAGCAAAAAAAACAGCACTGTAAACACAGAAAATGATTTATGTGTCAAATTGCAAAATTCTGACCTACTTGCCAATTTAGACAAGAAACTAGGGCACCTCCCACATGGTCAAAAAAGTGAGTGGGACGGAGTTTAATTCATGAGTGGGAGAACATAATTCCTGATGTACCTAGTGAGGACCATGTCATAACCCATGACATAGATGTAGGGGACTCGAGCTGTAATAAAGCAACAGCCTTATAGGGTGAATCCAATCAAGTTTGCAAATCATATCAGGAATGAGGTGAAATACAGGTTAGACAATGGAATCGTCGAGCAGGCAATAGTTGAATGGGGTTCCCCAGTATTCTGGTTCCAACCTGTTGGTTCATTTCGTTTTGTCACAGATTCGTAAAGTCAACCTCGGTTCCAAAAACCGACTCTATCAATCCCACCGGATGATGATGCCATAGATAGGTTGGAAAATGCCAAATTTGTTAGAAATTTGATTGTTGAAGGGGTATGGACAAGTTCACATCACTGACCGTGCCAAAGTAAATTCAGCCTTGTACGCCCGATGGCCTATTCCAATACACAAGAATGGCATTTGGGTCTCTAAAAAAAAATTCTGCCGCAACATTTCAGAGACTAGTGAACAGAGTAGTAGTCTGCAGAATAGAAAATTGTGAAGCATTTGTCGATGATCTCCTTGTGTACAGTGAAACATGGGAAAAGAACACATGAGACAGCTCTTTGAGAAATTATCTCAAGCAGGGTTAACTGTGAATCTGGTGAAAAGTGAATGTTGCCATGCCAAATGTTACATACTTAGGGCATATGTAGGTCAAGGAAATTAGGCCAAAATCACTGCAAAAGTTTTGAAAGCAATTGAGAAATTCCTCACCACCACAGAGCAAGAGAGATTCTCATGAGGATTCTTAGGTATGGAGGTCTACAGAAATACTGTCGCCAAATTTCTCAGAAATTGCGTGTCGGGACCAACCTTGCCTGGAAGAAAAAACGCAAAATGTGTGGTCGAGCAATGGCAAAAAGCGTTTGAGAAAATCCAAAATCTATTGTGATGAATGCGCCAGTTTGATTGCCGCCAGGGACTTTCAGAAACAATTTCAAGTTGCAGTGATGCCAGTGATGTAGGCTGGTGGTGGAGGTCTCATGCAAGCAGATGAAAATGATGTGGATCCATCCCGTATGTTATTTCTCAAAGAAGTTTTGACAAACATAAGGAAAAACTACTCAACAATGAGAAAGAAGAATGTCTTGCATTGCTACTGTCATTGCAAAATTGAAGTGTACTTTGTGAGTACACAGTTGCACCCAGTCTAGTTACACGGATCCACAAATCCGTTTGCTTCATCCACAGTGAAAAAAGAAATCAGAGGACTTGTCAGGTGGATGGAGTTTAACTTACAAGGAATACAATCTGGACATAGACATATCAAAGGAAAAGAAAATGTCTGGCGGAGCCTTGTCAGAGCTGGCCTAATTTGTTCAGAAATTTGATGTTGTGTACAAATTATTAATATAGACTGAAGGCAGCAATTCAAGAAACATTATTATAAAAGTTGTAAACATTTGCACGTGTAAAAAACTGTATGTAAAATAACCTCAAAATGGTTTTTAAAGGTATAAAGCCAGATTTTGGAAAATTTCAGTTCATTCAAAATTTTTCTTAAGGGGAGGGAGTTATATGGCCTCCATTTTCTGATTAAACTTTTCAAAATATTTTTTCATTTTATGAGAAGAGATTTATACGGAAGTATTTTGTTTTATAAAAGAGAGAAAGGGGAATACCCCTAGTTGTTTTGCTAACTTGCACCTGTTTAGAGGCACAATAAGGGAAGTGGAATTCCCCAAGATGTAAATTAGAACTTGTTTATGCTTTTGAGATAAAAATTGAAGAGAATCTAGGGAATTCCCACACAAAAAAGTTATATATATGAAATGATGTATTAGATTGTGAAATCTGTTTGATGGTTGCAAGGTCATGTTTAGCATAAGAATGATGGTATGTATAGTTTTAGAATGGGATTTTTGTGAAGTCAAGATATATAAAGATTTGAGAGCTAAGTCTCGCCGTAAGCAGTTGCAATCAGCTATTACAGTATGGATAGCTAGTTTTATCTAAAATACAATGGTTAGATTTTATCTTCACACACCGGACCAGGAGTTATTATATGTTCAATTCCAGTGAGCATGAGTGACGGTTTCATTATTCTACTGTCCGTCTTTGAAGCCGAAAGTGCCGGGAATCAAAAATAGGATTCCAAAATGTGGACAGATAGAAATCGTGGTGGTGATTATCTGGACTGTGGATTTATTATGCGTCGAGGGACTTATTCTACCTTGTCGTCTTGAACTGCTGGACAAGATTTCCTTCAGGAATGAGAAATTTCCCTTGGAATATAATACCGTGAGGCGTTTTGTATGACCTTGTGCGCGGTCATTTTGGAGCGTCGCTGAGAGGAATATCATCGTTGAACGACACGCTTTCAACACAGGACAATAGTAAACCATAAGTCATCTTAACTAATTGTGTAGATGTAATTGTTTTGGCACATACCAAAATTTAAACCAAATCAAGTACAGATCTTAAAACTTTTATTATATATATTAGTTCATTTTGTGCACAAGGCTCATTATTGTGGTTGAAAGGTATTATGACCTTTAGCCGTCAAGAGACGTCATAACACAGTAAACAGCATTGTATTGGGATGATAGTATAATGGTGTGGTTCAGTAGTGATGTTGAACAAAACAATCCAGTTAAACGTCATTTTCTTAGCATAGAGTGAATTATCTGCAATATTATCACTAAAAGCCACATCATGAGGTAACCAGAAATGATTGTAGTAGTTGGCTACGTATAATAAAGGCTGTAGGTCGTGAGACCACTTGTAAGAGTTCGCACTTGCCACTAATAATCATTATAAGGGACCGTTGAAAGTACTTAATTCATGGTTTCATTTTCTTATTTCATATGTTGACATGAAATGTGTCCAATATACTTGTGGGTTGAAATACATGCTCTGGTTGTGGATTGCGGATGGTGCGGTTAAGTGATTATTGATTGAATTGCCACCTAGTGCTACTTCTCGTCAAACGCGATTCAAACAAGGAAGTTCTGTTTCTGTTAAAAAAACACGGTGGTGTGTAGTTGATCTGGCTTCTGTTTTAATGGTTTTGGCTGTTTTTTTTGGTGTTTTAGTGTTATTTTTAAAATGTGGAAAACCACACTACAGTGTGTTTAATGCAATTTGGTTACATCAAAACATCAGATTGAAGGTAAGCAGATTACTCTGAGTCTGAATAAACGTGTCTCTAGGAGGCCTGCACTTCACTTATCCAGGTTGGGGTATTCAAAATGATGCAGAATAGTCTGACGTTGGGACTGCGTGGACTGAGGGAGAAGTTGTGGAAGAAGTTAGATACCAGTCTGTCATCATGCAGAGGAAAATGACAGAGAGTGCTTTTCCCATAGTCAACCATTAGTAGCCTAAACCCAGCAGGGAAATAAGTCACCTTTCACAGGACTGCCTCCAAGTGCTCAAAAATTTGTCTTCTAGCCAAAAAGGACAAAACGTCTACAGAAGTTTAACGTCAACAAGCCTTGGTCGGATGGGATCAAAGCTCTAGTACTCAAAACTAATGCTGCTTAACTGCTGTCATTGCTCGGCTCTTTCAGCTGTGTTTCATAAAAGAATGTGGCTAGAACAGTGGAAGGTAGCTTTATTATTTATATAATTATCTTACCCAGGGTAGCCGATTCAGTGACCGTGATCGACCACGGGGCCGACATCATTGCACATATGCTAATATCCAAAATTAAAATACACCCAAATACAATAGTTGCACATAGATAATGACACAAAATGAAATTACACCCAAATACAAAATACATATTTGCACATATTGATGTACACAAAAAAGTAAAATATGCCCAAAAATATAGTAATGCACATAATAAGATAATATACAAAATTTAAAACAAAATTCCCAAAGCAATTCGTGCACATTATCATGTTTGTAGGGATCCAAGTGTGGGGAAATGTTGGATCCAAAACATGATAATGATTAAATTGGATGATTTACGCCAATAGTATGGTCTCGCTATGAGTTTTAAAATTTGGGCTCGACTGCGTCTCGCCCAATTATTTCTGCAACTCATAGCTGACCAATCCAATTTGGGCTCAATCGAATCAATTTTATATCAATAAGCTAAGGCATGTTAATGGGTACTTCTTCTTCTGCGTAAGAGGCAGCATCCCTAAATATGTTCGAGCCGGTGGAGCAGCGCACTGTTGATGGTTGGGGTTTGTGAAGTTTATCAACCGGTGGACAAAGGTAGGGCATGAGAATGTGTCCGCAGTCTGTGATGGAGAACCACATTGCGATGGCTGGAGAGGTCGCAACCCCCATTGGGCTTTGTTGCTGTTGAAACGACCGACTCCTGTCGACGGTGGTTCAAGGTAACCCTTTCCTTGCGTGGGTGATTGATGCCAGGTGGTAGTTCTGGCATAGGTGTAAATAGTGAAATTGGTCTGGTCTGGAGTATCCAGCCAGGGAGTGTTCCATGTCTGTAAGATGTTGAATGGGCAGCTCGACCTTTGGTATCTTGTCAACAGAAAGATAGACGGAGCGCAGTCCTCTGTCTGTCGAGCTGGTGTGACAAAGACGCTCCACGCAACTACTCTACTTAATCCCTCCATCTTCCCTTCTGTCTGGTGCTCTCGAAGTCCCTGAGAGTTATTAACAAGTCAAAGTGGAGACTCCAAAACCTATAGATCATCTCTGAACCGGCAAGCTTTTCTTTCAGGGCTGGCCACTTCCACCTCAGATGCCCTCACATACTAGTCGCAACATTTTCACCATCAATGACAGGAAAGAATCTCAATTGGTGTGCCTGTCGTGATAGCAGACCATAGAGTTATGGCCAACCTGGGTCTCCTGGCTAAACTCCGTGCCCTTGGCTTTGTTGGTAAGCGGCTAGACTGGTTGCTCACTACTTAAAGAGATTGGTCCTTGAAGGTTGTGCTTAATGTCAAATTCTCAGGAAATTCATCATAGAGGTGTTTCCACCAGCTTCCATCCTCACCCTTCTATTCCACTTTAATCGATGACATCACCCAGGGCCTCTCAAACAGCACTTTCCATCTTGGTTATGCTGATGTCACCCTTGTGATTACCTCTGGGCTACTTCTTGCACTGAAAAATCTGTCACCATATCCCCTCGGAGAGATTCACAATGACAACCAGCCTAGCCTCCATTCTTGGTAAACACTAACATAGAACAGATAATGTTAGTATCTACTTTGCCTAGTCTGGCGGCATGATATTCAATTTGCAGCCCAGCATATTGGCTTCCCTCCTATCTAGTTCAACTCAAAGCAGCGATGATGACAAGGCTACAATTAGATCCAAGAAGGAATATGTTAGTTGAGGCTTGGATTGGATCATTCCTACCTCGCTGTCGGTCACCTGAGGCAGTTTTACAGACTGCCATCCGGCATCCTGGCCTTCCTGAAAAAGACCTTATTGCACAGCCATATCCAGCCCTGGAACCCTCAGAGCAGTTGCAGCTCTTAACAACACTGTTCCACTTTAATACATGGAGAGTCCCGAAACTCTGAAGCCACTGCTAAATATCCTGAGCATCTATAGTGGATCTCTTGACCCCATGGAGATCCCCACGTCTCAACTAGTTAGAAGTCCACAGACAATCTACAGAGGAAGCTAATACTCTGGGCCTAACTTAGTCATCCCTTGTTCCCATCATCGCCTGCATCTGGAAGCTCTTTCCAGAATACTTCTGCATCTGGAGAAGTGCGCCTGTTTCAAAAAGGAGGTAATCAGTATCTCAACGCTACCCAAATGGAATTGTTGCTGTTTATGTTATTGCCCTGATATGCTATGAAATAAAATATTTAATTACATAATGCAAATTTGAATGTTGAACTGTCCTTATTATGCACAAGTGTTAAAGCCCATTGAACTAAATTAATGCAAAACCAATTTCAGTCATAGCTAAATGAAGATTTATTTATTGCCTAATCAACAGTCCAGATATAGCATAAATTTAACTTTGTGTGCGGTGGCGCATGTTGGAGGTCTACGTGGTCTTTCGCAGTGTCACTACAGGGACACTAAATCTCTACAAACCTAAAATCAATTTCATACTGAGGACTAAGGATACATGCTCTACTACAAGACATATACCCAGACTGTGGTGTTACTACCGTTTCAGCTTAACACCTCTATGGCCAAGTGGATCACATCTGACCCAGAGAGAGGGAACAAAGTATAGTTTCTGATCTCTCTCTTTTGGGCTTTTGGAATCTGGGCTGGCAGATAATAACCCACACATAATCCAAATCCTTTTAAAGAGCCACTGCAAAAATTAAAGGATTTATTGATTGGTTGACTACCTAGGAATTTGCTGTCTCTGCTAACTCATTGTTAGTGCAGTTTACAAGGGAGAGATTTTATGCAACCTTCAACTTGGATTATGGTATTAACTGTCCACCACCTAAATGCTAAACCAGGCACAATGTAGGAATAGCTATATACTGTGGCTGACTGGACTGGGCCATAAGGTGTTAATGCCTTTACAGAGGGGATATTTTTGATAGAACTCTTAACCAGTGCAAAAAATCAGAAGTGTCACATTTTTTTAGGGAGGGAGACCTGTTATTTTGGAAATCGCTCTTGGCACCTTTAAAGGTGCATTTTTTGCTTTTTTTTTTTACCTTAAAACTTAATCTATTGGTTATGGTTATAACACTTTTATACACAGGCCACCAGGTACTGCGGGGAAACAAACTTGCAGTTTTGCTGCTAGAGCGATAATGCATAGTGCCTAATATTGATATAAACCTAAAAATGACAAACGTTTTGTTGTATTTTCTTGAGAAATGGGATTTTTGAAAAGTGCAATTTCAGGAAGACAATGAGAAAATGGCTTTTCATCCGATATCAAACGTTTATACTAGTTCCTGGTTAAATCAGGGGGTCCCAATACGATCGGAACAAGACCTTAAGTGGAGATATAGTGGCTGCTTATGAACCTGATTTTGAAACATGGCTAGATGAATAGGCCATAACCCTGGAATTGACCTGTGGATCTTGTGAACCAGAAATGAAACTCAATTAGAGAGACTTCAAAATTATTTAGCACACCCTGTAACAATGTATGTAAACATAGACTCATATCGGCAGGTGGTAACCAATAAAAGGTCAAAATGAAACTAATATCTGTATACTATACATTATCTGAAAAACTATGAAATGCACACTGCACAGCTGTTTGAAATTTCTCATTTATTATGAGAATAAACAAAAAAATATCAATGGCGACACTTTTGACAACTAATTTGTATTTGTACCACTTACCTCCTACGGTGAAATTTAAAAAATTCATTGTGGGCAAATATAATTTTGTCTTTAAATACTGTTAACACGTCCCTATATGGAGACATTGGCATATAGAGGTCGATAAACATACAAATCTATGACCTTTTGTCGGCATATATCGCACAGATTTCAGCAATGGAAGTTTATGATTTTTGCAGAGGTAAAGGCTTGCATGCCCCTACTCTATATCAGTTGTCAACATTTGTTGCCATGGTTTTTTAAAATTGCTCTAAAAATACAAGAGATTGATTTGCATTGGCCCCCCCGGCATGGCGTAACCCGACCTTTGCAAATGGGGGGGCAGAAGTGGTGCCAAGGCATTTTGTGAGGCCGGCTTATTTGGGTCCTTCTCCATAGACACTGTACAAAAGGTCAAGTTCATTTGGTGGGGGCGAGCGGGGGGGGCAGGGTTTCGTTTGGGGTGGCTTGCGCCCCCCCCTGCCCCCCCCCCCGCTGGTTACGCCACGGGCATGGGTCCAAAGCAGGACTGCATTGGCGTCTACATTACAACACACAGACTTAAATTACAATCACACAGGAATTACAATTTATTTGATTCAGCGCAGTTAATATGTAATAGCCTTAAAGGTCTCATCTCATGGTTTACAGGGGGTCTGGCATGCCTATAGGATGACGACGAAATGTGAATACATATCTTGCACCGTTGTGTTTTAAATTTGCTAGTATCCTTCAAGGACAATATCAGTGATCTACACCAAGAGTCGCAATATTGAAATTTGCAGGAAATAGATTAAAAGTGAAGGATAAGCCCACCCCCCCCCCCACCCCGTGTAGATTCTAGAAGTTATTTTTTCCAACAAAAGGACAGAAAACAGCTGATTTGGCATGGTAATAAGTGTACGTACGGCCGTAATGACGAAAAGGATTGTTTCTCGCCTGTTAGTTGCTTTTGGTCTTGCCACTTGCAGGTTTGGTAGGATAAATATCATTGTTGCAAACGTGAAAACAAACGATTGTAACGAGTTTTTCGATTTAGCAAAATTTCAGTTACTTCTATAATGCAGTGATTGTGATGAGGCGTTTTAATGATTTGGATGAGGATTGTTCATATCACACTGCCAGACTTGCTGTGTGGTAATTTCGTCTATAAGATCATGAAATACACAAAATTACTCAATTGCTAGCAGATTGATCAACAGTGGCGGGGCCGAGACTTTTTTCGGGGGTGGGGTGGGGGCAAATGTGCGAAACGTAAAATTTGTGCGGAAACAAAAATGATGATATTTTGGGGGGTGGGGGGGGCCAAAGCAGCCCCCAAAGTAGCAGATTTTGAGCTCAAATCAGAATTTTTGCCAAACATCTGTCAAATTCTTCTGACAGGGGAGGCCACCACTGAGATGAAATCAGCACCTAGATTACCTCAACACACATTATATACTTAGTCCATTTTAGTAAGTCAGGGGAGGGGATGAGTACGGAAATCATGGCCCTTTAATCAAAGAATATGGAACCTTAAAAAAATATAAATCATGTGTGTGCAATTCATTATTATTTGCTAAAACAGCTCTACCAAGTTGCATGTGTACAGATGTGCCTATTTCTACTCATGCAAAAAAAAAGCAAAAATTTGAATTTTTTTCTGAAGATTAAAATACTGGAAAAGGAAAACATTTGGAAAGGATATATTGTACATCAGTTAAAAAACTTCCACCCAAGTAACAGTTCCAAACGGTCTATAGGGGGGCTGCATGACTCCTTATGGATAGACTTAGTCACTGGCCCAAAAAAAAAAAAAAGGCAAATTGCAGTACGATTGGTATTTTGCACGTATGTTCAGGAACGAATTAACAAAGTAATGTATAGTGCCCGTTCCTGGGTTTAAAGTCTCTTATAAAAGATTGACCCGAATCTGTGGTTACATAACATGGTATACTTTACTTACCAAGAGTTATCTACTATTGAAAAGAAATTGCCACCTGGCTTTCCCAATTGACAACATTAAATTGGAAAGAGCGACCAAAAGGGAGTTGCCTGCTATATGTTAACATAGTGCCACGTGTAAGACAATACACACCACAGTAACAGTTACCAACGATATGACATATTATGTAAATGGTTTAAAGGCTGACTTACAACAATACATGTCCTTCAGGTCCTTCAAACTACTGTAATTAAAAGCTGTATATGGTGTCACGTTGGCTATTATGTAGTGCCTGCCAATGAGGACGACTGATTGGTACTTCTTGGAAAAACTATTTGCTTAACCTTATACTCTGGAGAAATTTCTGAAAATCATCAATTTTTGTGTTTTGTCAAAAAAAACACATTCCTATTGATTTTGTGTAACAAAACTTAAGCTCACGGAGCCCCCCCCCCCCCCCCCCTTGCAACATCTGATACATTTTTTTAATTTGGTGGAGGTTCTTATTTTGACAAGTGGCCACAATTTAGGGACTTGGGACAAGAAAATTGCTTGACATGAGGGCACAAATAAACACTATTGCTGAGTAATATACGGGGAGGCACTCCCACGTTGGAGGTGACGCGTATGAAAGGCTGTTACTACCCCAATTTTCTGTACCGCTGTCACCCAAAACAAAGACCCCCAATATTTTGAAAATGTCACCTAAGTTCCATTTTTGGGGGCGGGGAATGTGACCACATTTGTCACCCAGAAACCCTATTTTTGCATAAAATTTTGCCAAAATTTTCTATAAAGACAAAAATTTGTTGCACAATATGCAATTTGTCACCTGAAAAAAAACCATATTTTGGGGCATTTTGGCTTTGCTCTCACCCAAATAAAACCCCTATCTTTTGATCGTCTTCTATCACCGAATGCCCCTGGGGATTTGGAAGTGCCAGCCGTACACCCATATACATTTATTATGTGATCCCCCCTGGTCCAAGGTAGGTACGTCGAATCTTATCCCCTAGTATTAATGGTGTTAAAACAGAATACACTGAACGATACAACATGTCAGTACAGTTTACAATGTGTTGTACCGATTCACCTTGGCAACAGGGTTTTTTTTGCTTGAGAATCGGCTAGCGACAGTTTAGCCGCTCAAACATTGAATAGAGCGGACTAAAATGAGCAAGCAAATCTAAATGTCATTTTAAAACATAGGGGTGTCAAACATAAAACAAAACTGTCATTCTATATAACATATTTCTAATCAAATGGGCATTATTGATTGAGTCTTTCGAGGAAACCCTCTAGAATTTTGTAAAAAATAAAAAAAAATGGTTTTAAAAGTTGCAGCAAATTTGCTTGCGATGATCAACTGTGAGGTATTAGGGTAGTCTGGCTAAGTCGAAAACGACAGCATTTTAAGAAAATAGGACTTGGAGTCACGCAGGCAGCGGTACAACTGTCTTTAACTGGGAGAAGACGCTCTCTACTGGGAGGGCTCTACTCCGGGGGGTAGGACATTCCAACATAACAGTCTTTTTAAAGACTTAACGGCAGGGGGGCGCTGTTACGCATATGGAACGGTTACACACCGACTTGACTTAAAGTCTCGGCCTGGTCACAGATTTAAATCTAAATGACAACGTTCATTGGAAATTACATATATTGCGCGGGGTGAATCACTACCCTGGGGGATTTGAAGTCATTAATTTATACCAAAATTTCATGGTATTACTAGATGAATGAACTAAGGTTTCTTTGCGGAGATTTGTTATGACGAGACCGAGCCTGCCATAGTAAATGCACGTAGCAGTTACCCAAAATTACCATTTGGAAATCCCCAATGCCCAAATGGAGGTCGTGTTTGTTCGTACCTCCCTAACTATTGCTACCTGAATCAATCTGTCAATAAACAAAAATCTCAGCTTATTGATGCCACTAATTTCAACTTGATCAATCGTAGTTCCTTGTAGGATGTATCACAGTCCATTACCCGCTGATGGGGGGAAATTGACTTGAAAGGCTGTAACCAGATGATCTCTGCGGTTGTAACAAACTTCCATGTTTTCAATCACGTGGCCCTCTGACCACCTTTTTTTTTTTTTTTTTTAAAACACTATGCAAATGACGCTATTAATATGCGAATAATGTATACAGAGCAACAGTGTATTACTTTACACCACCACGACACACATTAATCAGGGCCATAGCCAGGAGTGCGGGGGGGTGGGTGCGATGTTGACCACCCAAATCTACAAAATTCAAAAAAAGGTCACAAAAATGATGGGTGTTGCCGCGAAGCGAGCTTGAAAACATAATAGGGTTTTAGCTTTTGTTGGTCATCAAAAAAGGGCAAAAAATTTGGCAAAAACCGGTCACTTTGCCAAATTTACACCCCCCTCATTGCAAAAACCAGGTCAACATTTTGGGGAAAAAGGCCACTTTGAAACAACGCGGTTCTCGGACCACAAGTGTGCCTGGTTACGCGATCACCTGCTTTATGATGAGATTGTGCAAAGGATAATAGAAAGAGAACAAAAGCACTATTGAGAAAAGGTTATTCAAAAGACCAAGTTTGTAATAAAATTGGATTGATTAGCCCAAATTTATTGGTCACGCTATGAGTTGCAAAAATATTGGGCGAGGACGCAGTCGAACCCAATATTTTAAAAAAAAAAAAACTTATAGCGAGACCAATAAATATTGGGCGCAAATCAACATTTTCTCATATATATGCGTTCGGAATCCGATATTCTAGCATACGGACACGTCAAAGCATATGATAATGAAGTAATCGGGCATAGTGTTTAGACAGCAGAGCATTTAAAAAAGTGTAACGAAATGTAGAAAAAACATTCGGTAGTTGGACCGCTGTGTCGTCTGCCGTCGCTCTTTTGTGTTTGTGAATGGGGTTCAAAGGTGAATTGAGGTAACCAAGGTCAAATGGGTACAGATGGCAATGAGGTCAACCTGGGGTCACAAAGTCACATAGGTCACATGAAGTCACACAAGGTCACCCCACCCGCCCACCACACCCCCCCTGCCCCCGGATGCCACCCTCGCCCCGCCCCCTAACACACCCAACACTCACCCCACACACCCTCGCGTCGCATCCACCCCGACCCGCTCCCCGGCACACAGATTTGTGAATGGGCAAACGGGGACATGCTGGTGACATACGGTCACCAAGGTCACATGAGGTCACCAGGTAAATGAGGTCACCAAGGTCAAATGGGGTCACAAAGGTCATCACACGACGTCACCAAGGGTAAAACCAAAGTACAACAAAGGTCACGAGGTCACCCCACCTCTCTCCGACACACCCACCCTCCCCACCCAACCATACCCCGACGCACCCCACCCCACCACTTCCACCCAGACTCACACCATCCGACCTCTCCCGACGACACCCCACCCCTCCCCCGACGCACCACAACTCGCCACTAACACCTCACCCTTACCCCCTCCCCAAAACCCCACCCTGCCTCCTCCCAACTCCCCACCTGCTCCTCACAACAGAAATTTGGAAAGTATGTGCCTCCATGAACATTGTTCAGGCGACACAAAAATCCCACACCCCCCCCCAAAAAACACAATCCTGGCTAAGGCCCGCCTGTACATACTAAGTTTCATCATTTGGATATTGGGATCTGGTAAGAAGTTCCCTTTTAAGTTATAAGCAGTAACCTTGAAAATCAGTGAGAATGTAAGAGGAGACTTTGCACAGTCAGGATCCGGGGGAATTAGAGAGGAGGAAGGAAAACTTGGAAGAGATATGAGAGGGGTTGCACATGTTTTCTGATGAATAAGAGTGGAAAA
Organism: Ophioderma brevispina; assembly: GCA_023653785.1. Classification (NCBI taxonomy): domain Eukaryota; kingdom Metazoa; phylum Echinodermata; class Ophiuroidea; order Amphilepidida; family Ophiodermatidae; genus Ophioderma; species Ophioderma brevispina. The sequence continues at coordinate 15,149 of JAMKCH010036715.1, read as the reverse complement.
AGTCTGAAGTATGCCAAAGTCATGACCTTGACCTTTAGCCTACAGACCGGTATGACACAGTGCACGTAGAAGTAAGATACTAGGTGCCTGTGGTGCCGTATCATTCTAGGTCGGATCAGGGCGTCCATTAAGTCTGAAATCAAATATGAGATGCATCGCTAAAATGATGTGCGTTGGCTGCATATGCAAGCTGTACTTGACCTAGTAAGAAGGCATCCTAGTAACGTCATACGATTGTGAATTGGCCCACGTACAGGACAGAATTGTACTTTTGTTGCGTACTACGCTCGGAGCAAATACTCACTGTGATCGGCGCAGGGCGACGCGTCTCGAGTGATTCCAGAATTAATAATTGTACAGGAGGGAAGACAGACAACCAGAAAGACAGACAGACTGATGGACAGAATACAGGATTTTGCTATATAAAATCCCCCATGCCCTTTTGGGCCAGGGAGATAAAAAATAACAACAATAACACATCAAATGAAATTAAAACAATACCCAACTGTGCAGGGGTTGCAGGCCTTCAGCCCATATATTAACGGAGTGGCCGAGCTTGAAAAGCGCACTAGTTTTGAGTTACCTCTCCTCCGGTACAACAACACACAACCACCTATATTGAAGGACAAAACAGATATGAGATATAGAAAATGATGGTTGTGGTTGAAAACTATTGGTGCAGGGATGATTTCTAGACCAAAAAATTAGCGAAATGATATTTTAAAAAATTTGAAAGTAAAATATTAACAATCTATTTTTATGGTTCCTTATTGTATTGACCCTTTATCTATTTATTAAAACAGAAATCTATATGATAATGTCAAAAGATTGATAGTATTATTGCATCATGATTAAAATTGTTTTGCTAAGAAATTAATAATATCTTGATTGTCTAAGTTTTTAGCTCAAAAAATGTGATTTTTTCCCCCCAAAAAAACCACCCCTGACCACCAAAGTTTTTTGACCCACTACCATTCATTTCTTAAAATTATTATTTACTATTATTTCGAATAGAAGTGGTTGCATTTTGCTGTACCGAGGGGAGGGGTTGTCAATAATTTTGCAGTCCAAAACTGCTCCACTATTGGACAAATGAATGGTGATGCAAGTGAGACTCTTAGGGATAGGCCAGACATAATTCAACAACGCGGTTCTCGAACCGCAATTGTCGCCTGGTTGCGCGAATCACTTGCTTATGATGAAGTTTGGCAAATGATGATGATTAGAAGAGAACAAATATGCACTGGAGAGCAGTGTTATACAAAATTACCGCGTATGAAGTAGTAGTAATATGCATAGTGTTTACCCAGCAGAGCATTTTAAAATAGTGGTAACAAAATTGTATGAAACATTGCATCGCGGCCGTTGGACAACTAGTGTCGTCTCTGCCATCACGGTTTGTGAATGGGGTCAAAGGTGACAGGGAGGTCCACCAAGGTGACCTGAGTTCACAAAGGTCACATGGGGTCACAAAGGTCACATGGGTCACCAAAGGCATCATTGGGGTCACAAGGGGTCACATGAGTTCACATGGGGCACCAACGGGTAAAATGAGGTCACAAGTCACCCCACCCCGCCCCCCCCACCCCATCCTTACCCCACGCATCCATCCTTCCCCGACGCACCCCACCTTCCCCCGACGCACCCCACCCTTACCCCGGCGCACCCCACCCTGGCCCCCTCCTCCCTGACAACACACCCCCTCCTGTCACATCCCAATCGGGACCGGCTCAATGGCCACCCGTTTATGAAAGGTGAAATGAGGTCAGAAAGGTCAAATGAGGAACCACGGTCGCATGGGGTCCCACAAAGTCCCCAAGGTCACATGAAGGCACCAAGGTTCACATGAAGTCACCAAGGGTCACATGAAGTAACCAAGGTCACAGCATGCACATGAGGTCACCCTGCCCCTCGCGACGTACCCAAACCCGACGCCACCAACCCCCAAACCCCACTGATGCCACACACTCCGACCCCTCCCGACGCACCCCCCACCACCACTTAAACACCACCTGCCCCCTCCCCAACACCCAACCCTTCCACCTCCATATGATCACACACCAAGATGTATAGGATAGGTAGTTTTACATGTAGACAAAGGAAATTTTGCATATCCGACGTCATTTTGCGTTTATAGCAATTATGCATATTTAATTAGCTCCTTTGCATTAACTAAGCATGAATGTATCAGGAACGTTCAAATGGCAAAGAAGATGCGCACCATAATAGTTTTCGGTTGCAGTGAAGGAATTTTGGCATATCCGATGACTGTTTCAAAACTATATTAGCAATTGCGCGGATTTTATGCCTATCATATTAGTCCATTGCATATGTAATTCACCCGAAATATGGCCACACATATAATCAGGTCGAGAACTCTTTTTAACCCGGCTTTCCTTCCACCAAGTTACATCATTATAGCCTTACGGAACTCCAGATAACTTGCACACAAACTTCGGGGGAAGGGTTGGACATTTAACTGGCCAAAATGAGCTAATTAATATTCATGAATATGCAAAGAATGCAGCCAAAACCTACACAAAATATTTTGGCCACCTCACTTTAACACCCTACCAAGTGTGAAGTAAATCAGATTAGCGTTTAGCCAGCAGAGCATTTCAAAAAGGTTAACCGAAATCTGGAAAATATGCTAATTAAAATTATGAACTAGGCAAATAATGCAGCCAAAGCTACACAGAATATTGCGGCACCTGGCACCTCACTCTTGCATCCTATCAAGTTTGAAGTAAATCGGGATAGATCGTTAAGCCTGCAGAGCATTTTAAAAGAGGTTTAACGAGTCATACGGACGGACATACACACGGGACACACAGAAATTTGGACTAGTATTGTGCTCCATGAACATTCGTTCAGCGACAACCAATAATGCTCAGAATAAAAATATAGAAATTTAATTATATTACCCTTGTAAAATGGGGATAAGTGTGACAAAGTTTTATTTAACTACTTTATAGTTTAATGTAAGTGTAAAGAAAATAATCACGCAAAAAGCTTTAAAAATGAAGTACTTGAATTTTTGTGTCATGCCATCTCTGGAAATGATATTGTAGTGATCATGGCGACACAAACTGTAAACAAATGATTGTGCAACACCACATGTATTCAGTACAGGATAATAAAGATCAACTGTGTTTGAGGTCAAGCTGTACAGGTCATGAGTTTCAAATCTGGGAAATTTACTATGGAACGTTTTTATGATCTCAAGTCAGAATTTTATGCTGCTGGTGGACAAACCTTTTCTTGGGGAATGAATAAACAGAAAAAAAGTGGTAGGATCACAAAAATGAACCTTCTCGTATAGGGAAATTGTCCAGATGAAAAAAACAATTCCACAAAAAAGATTGATGCAAAAGTAAGTCTAATGATGGTCATCTTTGTCTTCTTCTGTCCTGTGCTGTCACGAAAAATTGCCATGTTTTAAGGGGACACAGGCACATTCCAGAAAAAATACAAAATTCCTTAAGGGGGACATTGGTGTAGTTTGTTTTTAGATCAAATTGTTGTTTTCTAAATTTCTTAAATTCTCACAACTTCAGGAGTATTTTACTTTCGATGTGGTGAAAATCCGACCATTTCGTTCCAAATGTTGGTTGATCGAAGTGTACAGCATCACACGGAGAAAGACAATTTCTTATGTTTGTATTGTTTTTCAAGCACAGCTACATTTACTGTTTTTCACTATTTTTCAAGCAGTAATATTTAAGAGGAATTACAAAAATAAATTAATTTTGGGGTTAAAAGGACCATGACAGATTGGGTTTTTCATTTAAAAAAATAGTATTATTAATAGATTGAGAAATTTAGAATTAAAAACAACAAAATTGCAATAATTAATTTAATAATTGATTAATAATTAAAACACTTTTATGCCATTGCGAAGTTGCAAACTTGCCCCCCCCCCCATTATCTCCACCGGTTTGACCTATTGACTTCAAAGTTGGCCCAAACTAGTTAGAAAACATAATATGATCCTATGAGAGGATTATGTATAAAAACCTTAGTTGGTAGTTACATGATTTTTGTATCGCACAGCAGCAAAAATTGGCCGATGAGAAGTGTGGAACAGTTGCCATGGCAACACTGAATATAATTTTGGTAAATGCTCTAATAGGATCACACAGATCCTGGCCAGAGTAATTGGTTTTAAGAAACAAGAACATGTTCAAATAACTTTAGTTTTTTAGAAAATGGGGGGGGGGAATTGTCATTTGAATTTGAGTTTCTTGGTGCCGTGACATTTGACCCTGCTAATTAGCATACCAGAGTTCGATATGACCCGAGACCAATATATTTGAAAACAAGTCATCTACCAAAATTTTGGTAATCACTTGATTGTATTCAAAGAAACTTTGTGCTGTGATTGCAATAATCTTTTTTTTTGGTGGCTCTTATCATGGCTTTGTGGTCGTGTAAGGATTGTTCAGCTAGTGTGGCTGATCCGGGGCCCGCGTTGTATCCATGACATGGATGCTCCTAACATGGCCAGCTATTTGAGGCTGGGGCAGATTGGGAAACAGTCAGGGGTTAACACCCTATCTATGCGGCACTGCCTGCGATGTACAGTAAGAGGACTATATTGACAACGGGACCGAAGGCTTATTCTTCTTAAGTCCCCTCCAAAGGACAGGGTGCTTCATGATCCATTTGCCCAATTCAAGTGAACCATGGAGGAGAGCGGTTCTGTATTTAATAATAGCTGGTATACAGATAAATCCAGAATTGATAGTACCCGAAATAAATCCCAGAAAGTGCCCGAAACCAACGGGATTCGAAACCCGGGGAATTTTTTGATGGTAAATTTGGCCAGAGGCAAAAGCCACCCCTAACGACTTAGGCCACTCTCTCCCCACAATAATAAAAAATATTGTATGAAAAATTGACACCATGTCCCTTAAAATTAAATAGCTTTAAATGGGGACTGCTATGAGCACTAAAAACATTTTACACCTGGGAAAATTAAAATATCCATCTAGAAGGGTCCTTTAGTTGCGAGTGGAAGTTCAGTTGGTAATTTCCAGCCTTTTTCTTCATTTTCAGTCAAAAGATATTCCTTTCAAAATGATGAAATTTAGAAAACTTGAAAAATACTAATCTTGACGCATGTGACCAGACGTCTTTGACAGTCCTACAAGGAAATATGCACAACTTTCGGTTATATATTCTGACCTTTCAGTGGCAATACTCGATCTGGTTTATTTACACACACAGAGAAAATGTTGCAGGTGACAGCACATTAAAAATGCAATGATACCATTGCAAAAACCTCAGTTTTGGAAGGAGATTGAGCTGCGGTTTGACCATACCATGTGAAATAGTGCCATGTCCCTTTTAAAGGCCATGGCCAAAGGGAGCATTTTTTGTACAAAAAATTTCACTAACCTTGCATTCTCATTGATAGACTGGCCATGGTGTAATGACCACCCCCCTGGGACCAATTGTGCCAGTCAATGACACTATTTCATGATCGCTGTTTCAATCCAAAAATCTGAAATGGACAAATTTTCGTATGAAATGACTTTGAAAAAAATGATATCATGAATGATTAGGTCATCTCCAAACTTGATTGACATGGCAAAATGGTAAAATTAAAACATTGTTAACCAATTGAGTATTGCTGGCATGCCTTTAGAACATTAGCACCCTCTAATATTCGCCTTACTGTTATAACCATAATAAAGGCCATCCAATGTTAGATGTGTTAGGCTGTTTACACGAAATAATTCGTCTGATTTGATTTTGTCATTGATGTCATCACAAATATTCTGGTATAAATTTAATTATCTAGGACCGCTTCCAAAATATTTTCATCACAACTAAAAGACAAAAAAGATGGACATTGCGGTTCTTCAGGACTGCTTAGTGTCGGTCTGCTGTCGCGTTGTGACTGAAGGTCGCATATGACCTGACCTTGATATGTGACCTTGGACACCTATATAAAAACAAATGAGGGTTTGCATGCAATATCCATAAACCATAGGTTTGGTTCCAATTGAACTTAAAACTTTCAATGAGGTCAATTTTACTTACAACTTGAACCTCACATGACCTTGCCTTGGTATTGTGACCTTTGACCTCATTGACAAAATGAGGGATTCCCATGTTACACCTATGACTCAATTTGGCTTAAATCCATCGAGAAGTATGTGGATATTACAGGCACAAATGTTAATCTTTTCACAACATACATGTACAACAACAACTACAATGCTTCCTCATCACAGACAAAACACCGCACCTAACGATCCCAAGGTTATATGGTTATTTTGAATGATGCCTCAAAACCAAAGAAACAGAGAGAAATAAAAGTTTCAAGTTTTGCCACTATATGTAGAACATCATTTGACCTTCTTAAACCTTTTTTTCTCCACTGAATTTGTAAGAAAGAAAAAAATTCCCCATATACAAAAAACTATTCCTCTCACACTTCTGAAAAAAGTAAATTTCCAATCACTGTTTTTGCTCCAATAAATCCTCACCAGCAGATGGTGAGTGTGAGGTGTAGCCGGGCCACCCGTAGTGGGGACAAAACGGATTTTTAAAACTTTAGTTTACCCTATTTGGAAGGGAATTTTCAAAGGGAAAAACTGTTACGCGACGGCGACTCACTTTGCTTTCATGCATTGCCCCACATATCTAAACCAATTTAATTAAAATTCCACTTAAGAAGACTACGACCGGCAATATAGGTTTCAACTGCGAGAGGACTTGACATGATCCAGTATTTTTCCCCCTCCAACGTGCTTAAAAAAACATAGGGCTTAGTATAGTATGTGTCATCGGTGTCTTATAGTTAGGGCCAGACTGCTAAGTTTTAGTCAAAACCATACAAAGGATGCATGGTCAAAAGAGGCGTATTTTTTTTTGTTTTGGTTGTTTTTTTGGGGACACACATTATGAAGGTACTGCCAACGTGTTAAAAACTAGAATACAGGTCACATCCAATTTAATTTATTAATTTTACACGGCATGGGATACACATGTGGTCAAAACCTGGCTTCTGGTCTGAGCATACATCATTAGGTAATATGTATACATGGACAAAACAGGTCTAATCAAACACACGGCATGCATGTCAAAAACCTGGCCCAAAAATATAATTATTTATGATACATGGTTTCAAACCCATGGTCAAATCAAACAGATCAAAAAGCCAACTGCAGTGGTGTACCCAGAGGGGGGTGGGGGGGGCGCAAGGGGTCAGCGGTTGCAAAATTCCCGGGAATTTTAAGAGCAGAAAATTTTCATGGAAATTTTGGAATTAATTAATTAACTGGTTTTATGGAATTTTAGGAATTTTTGGGAATTTTCAAAACAATCATTTGAAATGATTATACAAAAAATACAAGTAAGGTCCTGGTTCTATTAGGATATTACTTCTTGAAAAGCGTCAGAAGCATACAAGGCAAAACAAGATGTTTTTAAAATCTGGAGAAAAAAAATTTAACACCAAACTCTTTTTAAAAAAACAATACATGTTTTGAGAAAATGACATACCACCAACTCTTTTTAAAAAAACAATACCTGTTTGGGTCAGTTGCTGTTATATTCTATTACCTCACTGGTCTGTAGTTTGTAAACCACCAATTGAGTTTACATTAGATTTAGTGAGAACTTATCTTCAAAATTAACTGTTAACGGACTTAATGGTTTTGCACTTCTTCCTTAACAGGCATGAACATTTTCAGTGGAAAACTAAGCCAATCAGCTGATTTCATTTTTTTTTTTTTTAAATCCAAATTTTTGTTAACCTTTATCTTTTTATTTGTAGTCCTTTTGGGTTGATTTTTGCCTACATATGATCAACACAAAAATGCCTCATTGAACAGGCTAAAAAAAAATGAAATTTGGATTTCCCCAAAATCTAAATCAAATCAACCAATTGGCTGAAAATTTTCATTGCATGTTGTAACCTTTTTATGTGTATAATTTTACTTGAATCCTGTTCTTGCACATGGTACAAGTAAACCATATCTTGAAGTTTTGCTTGAACAACTTATCAGATTTAAGTTAATGGCTTTAGGGTATGACAATGCATTTTAAAACATGTCATTAAACAGCCTTGTTCCAATTCAAGAAAAAAAGTGGCATTGAAATATTTTACAAGCGGACAATTAGACTGTTGACATTTTTAATCCCAGTTTTGAATATTCCTTGTTACTGTATAAGGTAACATCGTTTGTAATGGAAATACGTATCATAAAAGTTGAAAATTTAATTACACTTGAACACATGACCATTTAAATCGTGTAGAAAGTCTTCCAAGTTTGTAAAATTTTGTAATAAAATGGTTAAAATGAGTCTTCCAGGTTTTAGGAAACCACTGCTTTCCAAGAGTTTCGTTTCAGGTTAAGGCTTAGAAAAGGGGCACTTCTGGAATAAGTCTATTTAAAATGAACTATAGCTGCCGTCAGTCAGTAACAATTGTTTGACTAAGCGTCGCAGTTGCTAGCGTAGGTGATCACTTCACTAAGCATAATACGCGTTCGAACATGATTTGATACCAACCCGATGCATGTACAGTCACTCGATGCATGTACCGTTGCCTGTACAATGACCTGGCTCGCGTTAATGTACAGCTCCAACGGTAATTCTTATGCCGTAAAAAAAAAAACGACAACCAGCAAGCGTAGAAACCGGATACATAGCCATAAGTTACTTGTCCCTCCTTCGCCAACACAATGTATAGTATCCCTTACAAAATTTGCGTAAGTATAAGTATTGGCCGAAGAAAAGAACAATACAAGCCCATCACATCGTCTGCTTCCCTTAACCACATAATAAATCTATCGATCTTTCGTAGGCCTATATTAATTGTAAAACAAAAAAGTCGTTTAATAAATAAAAAAAAACAAAAAACAAATATTGATGCGAAAAACAATGCTACTCTGTCTCTTATTTATTGTGAAAAACACAAAAGAACAAAAAAAAAAAAAAAAAAATCCCTCAGTACTGGTTGCTATGTCGTCTGTAGTCTGTAGATGTACCGGGAAAATAGTTCAGTTGGTGGGGGGGGACCCATATTTTACAGGAATACTGTTATAATGTTCGAACTTTATCATAAATTTCGTATAAAATCAATAATAGTCTCTACAACTGTCAAAATGTCTTTAGGACAAAGAGGACTTGGCATGTTACTGCCGTCAGGCAAAGAAATTATACTTATGTTTGGAAAATACTTCCAACAAAATCAAGATGATATGGATATAGGAGGAACTGCTTGTATCCTAGGCCAAGATGCGGGACACAGACATTGATGGTGAGCGGTGTTGTAAAATCAAAAGCTACTCTCTACAAGATAGGAAGGCTGGACCAAAGTCTCCAAAGAAAGAAACGAGGACAAAAAGGAAAAAAAGGATCATTGAAGACTTTTGACTCTTTGATGAGAGCCAGGATTAAGAGGTATATGGTGCCGAGATGTACGATGGCAAAGCAGGGCCAACAGTTGACTAATATATGAGAGGAGCTAAAAGGACATTAGCTTTAGAGGATCGCGTGCTGCTACCAAGAGGATTTACTTAAGGACAGGGATATAACTTCATGGGAAACGGGCAGACAGCAAAGGAACAGAAAACTTGTAAAGACGGAGACCAGATATTATTGCAAAGAAGCATGACTATCTTCTGAAGATTGAAGAAAATTAGGAGCGCTTGCCAATTGTCCAATAATTTACCTGGATGCAACTTTTTTTTTGGGGAATTGCAAACCATTACAGGGAGTAAATGATGGTTGCTTGATGCAAAGGAGGCTTCACGTACAACAGGAAAAGGTCGCGACATATTATTCTTGCATTGCAGGATCCAAGGGACGGTTTCGTGAAGGATGGACTTCTGTGTTTCCAGAGTAAAACCAAGTCCAATTGAATATCATGATTGTTGAAAATGAATGTGGGATGCCCCTTTTTCACCAACTTGGTTTCAAGGAGCAACTTATTCCAAACTTACCCCCCCCACTTCTGCAATATCATGGATAATGCCTGTACCATAGTAGTGGTCGAAAAAGTTCCAACAATGAGTTCCAGGAAAGCGGAAATGCAAACAATGGTAACAGAAAAAATGCATAAATGGGATTCTTCTAGATAAAGGACCAAACTCTCGAGGTTTATCAGAGTTACAAGCCGCAATACACAGCATACTATGACGAGTTAGGCTAGAGAATATGGTAACTTCGTTTTGAGATATCCACCATCATCATTGTGAACTTAACCCTACGAAATGCTTATGGGCATCTACAAAGGTGATGTTTGCCAAAAAAGCAAATTCATCATTCAAATGGGCAGATTTAAAGCATTACTTATTGACGCCATATCAAAGTGTCTAAAGAGCACTGGTTCAACGCTGAGCAACATGTGTATGGAAAATTGAAGAAGAGATGTTTGAACGAGAAATAGTTGGAACAACCACTCCCTTGATGAGGATCATCTGACAGTTTTAGGGTTTCTTCTCAGTCTCCGGTGACGTGTGATGATGACATTGTGGACAGTAGCAGCAGCAGATCAGAATCAGAAGATGATGATGACCAGGCAGTCAAAGTGATGATGAGTTGTCCCTTGAGTTTCCCAAGTGGAGTGAAGCATAGTGAAAAACAATGGAAGAATCGTTCCTTCAGTTTACTTCTGGTAGGGGTACCCATTTTTAATAGTTAAAAAAATGATTGTACTTGTTGCATGCCATCTTTCTGCATGATATGCGTTTTTAAACCAGTGGTTAGGGTCCCTGCGTTAGGCCAGGGACGAAGTTAATTACTGCCAAGTAATCGTCATGATTCATGATTGATGTACTCGGCGTTTTTAACTTGTAATGTTGGTATTACCTACGGTGTAACGGTATAAATAAATGATTCATGTACTGAGTAGCCTACCAGTGTAGCCTCCCGGGTAAGCCACGTACGTTCTACGGCGCGCCGGCGGTGACTTTAACTTGCAAATACCATGTCCATGAATAACATGCATGATGAACACGGTCGCTACATACAGCCTTGTAAAACGTGACTTTATTGCATTTTTCCACCACGAGGAATTCACCCAAAAATATATCTCATTAAAATTACCCTTTAAGTTTGTGTTAGCATTCAAAGTGCAAACTTTAAAAGGACCTTTTCCTGTTCACAACGATTCGCAAAGCCTGCCCAAATACAGCCGCCGAAAAATCAAACACAATAACGCCGCGACAACTTTTTGGCCTATGGACCATGCAATGCAAGCCGTACTTTTTTGCCGTGTATGCTATGGAAAAGAGATGTACGTGACGGTTAGTGACATTCGGGTTTGAAAATTAAACCAATCCGGGTTGTTCGATTTATTGTACTGGGGCGAAAGGTCGTCGTGATTGTTATGTTTAAGCGTGTACGCACATACGCTGCAGATTCGTTTTCGAATTCAGTTTCACAACAATGTTCAGGCGAATATAGTATAGTGTTTGAGGAATGCCTAATAGAAAACTATTAAAATGCCAAAGTTGTAAATGCAATTCAAAGGTCCCTAAACCACAAAAATGTATTTAAAATATGTTAAGTATAGTCCAACAGAAAGAAAGACCTGTACACAAACATTTTATGATACGGAAACGGGGGAATACGCACTTTGACCTTCACGATTTATGGCTGAGATTTTCTGTGGAGTTGGCCTCAATACCTGTGTTCTGATAAAAATCTGAAAAATAATACTACTTATAAAAAAACTAAAGCCTTTGATTTATGGGCCTGTAGCAATATGTCCTATTCATAATCGCACCAAAATAGTAATACTTGAGAGAAAGGCCTAGCAACTGGTTTTAATTTGTTCCTGTTGACATGTTTTAAATTGTTAGAAACTTAATAGATGGCCAAAACGAAAATCCCAATATTCCCGGTGCACATCAAAATTCCCGGACAATTTCACCCCTTTGCAAACCCTAGGCAAGGGGCCAGCTACCCACCCCCCACCCCCCCGTGAAATTTGCCCCCCTTAAAAATTGTGATACATAGGCCATTACTATACTAACAAATTTTAATATATGACTTGCCCCCCCTGAAAAACAAAATTTGACCCCCACCCCCTTTGCCTGACCTGAAAAAATAACTGGTTACGCCACGCACACAATGCAAGCATGGTCAAAACCCAGGTCAAACAAATACAAAATGCAGTGTCGGTCAAAACGTAATACGAATGAATGCATGGTCAAAACCAGGTCAAACAGTACAAAATGGGGTTGGCTACCTTTGTGATCCACTTTACGACCGACTATGAAGTCAGCAGGCTTTACGGAAAAAAGGGATATGTAAGGTGTGAGGTGTCGGTCACACAATGTACCAACCGTACAAAGCATTCAGCTTGAAACTGCTTGCTTGCACTATCACACTATATAATTAAAAAAATTGATATAATAGAATTACCGTATTGATCTGCCATTCGCAATGTACATCGCCGTACGCTTCCGACACAACTCAGGATGAATGCCCGCTTGCAGATTGTCGTTGACATAATCTTTGCAGTTGAACTTTTGATCGTCTTACCTGATGGAAGGCGTTATTGCATAGCACAGAATGAAACTTGTTTTGGCCTTCTCACATTTTGACCTAGCCGTAGCTTGTTTTAATGGTTTCTGTTTCCTCTTCCTTGCGCTACGTGCTGTCCTCACAGGCGTGGCTTTCTGAAGCAAAATAAATACTGTCATTTACTTTCAAAAAAGGATTCCACATGTAAATATTTTGGGTCGTCAAGCAGCATGAACCAACACAATTTTGACAACTGAAATAAGTAGGGATATGCAAATGCAAGAACTATTCCCCCATAAGAAAACAGGGAAAAAATCCGCAATCCCACAATTTGTCAGTTACAGTGCCCTCTATATGCCCAATTGCCATTATCTGACATATTTGCCCACATGAAATTTAAAATTTGCACAGATGTGGCCAGTCAAACAACTAATCCAAAAATAAACATATATGGAGAGTGCTGAATTTGAAACCCAGATGATCCCTAAATGGATCAGTCTGAGGTTTAGTAAATTTATCCATTTTTGCAGAAGTAGTCGGGTGTCTCGAAACATCAGACCTCAAAACAACAGACCTCAGACCTCGAAACATCAGACCCGGAAGTAAATTCACTTCCGGGTCTGATGTTCCGAGGTCTGATGTTTCGAGAAATCCCCCCCAATTTGAGAAACACTCCATAACTAGCCTCTCAAGGAAAACAACGTTTGTGAGCAGTGGCGTAGCCAGGTGGGGGGCAGAGGGGGGAAGAGTACCCCCTCTGACAAATTTTTTGAGGGGAAATCGGGAAATAAAAACACTGATATTTATGTTAAATCAGCCCTCTTTTGGATTCTTTTGCCCTGCGACCAGAAAATTTTCGCTTGTGATGGGGACATTTGTTGCACCCACCAGGAAATTGCCCCCTCAGAACCACCAGGCTGGCTATGTGCCTGTTTGTGAGTACCCATCCATTTCAAAAGAAAAATGTTAACATTGACCTCAAATGACTGTTTTGACCTATGACCTCTCCTCTCTGAGCACTCCATGTGACAACACTGACAAAGTTCATAAAATCCAACAACTATTTATGATGTGCACAGTTAAAGGAGAACCCGTATAACGAATAATATTAAACAATATACACTATAAAATAATTATTGACCACATATCAAGTGGTTTCATAGAAAAACGGAATTATATTACCCTAACAATGAATTAAAACCATCTAGTCTGACCATGTGCTATTTAAAAATCGCGCTAGTGTATAACGTGTTATGCGATACGACCGGCACGTTTAGGTCATACATGCCATAGGAAATACACATTATGAAAGCATCATGTGTGAAGATGTATGATGCTAATGTGCCGTCCGTATCGCATAACACAAATACATATCCCATATACAGTAGCATGAATTTCAAATAGCGCATAGTCAGACAAAATGCTTTTAATTCGTTTTATGGTTAGTATAATTCTGTTTTCCCATGAAACCACTCCACATGTGTTCAATAATTGTTTTTATAGCGTATATTGTGTAAGTTATTCTTGATACAGGTTCTCCTTTAACCTATTCATTGCATATAATATTAGTGATAATGGTCTTTCATAAGCCCGGGGATGTCAATAAATTTGCAGGGGTGGAAAAATTCCACGTGTAAACAAATATTTTGCAAGTGGGAGATCTTGACACACAAAATTAAAACCATGATTAACATGACAAAAGGAGGTTTTCATAAACAAAGTACATGTTTGCATCTTAACCCCATAAGACTGGCCAATTTGTTACATTTATAATAATAATATTTAATAATATTTGTGTATTTTTAACGTGCGACATATCCACGTAAATGTGCTCAAGGCGCTGTGCGGCAGCCATATGAAAGGCGTGGAGAAACCATAATACCAGAATAGATTTATGCCAAGAAGCTCGATTTTAGAAGCAGGAGGAAACCAGAGTGCCCGGAGAAAACCAGCGGGAACGAGTATGGATCGAGAAACCAAATTCACATAAAGCCACCGGGAATGAGCCCCTGCCAGGGATGGAACCCGAGACCTCATTGGTGAAAGGCGAGGGAAGATACGCTGCGCCAACTCATTCCCCCATTTAGCCAGTCGAGGACTAAGAAAAGCTTAACCCTTGTCTTACCGAGCCTTTCTTGTAAAATGGTTTACCAAGGGTGAGGGATGATTACAACCCCAGGGAATAGCTTTGGTCCTCCTCTATTCATTGATATCAAAATAAGTACCAACTATAGCATCACAAAAGTCTGTGAGTCATCAAGGTTGTCATGTTCCTCAGAAAGTAGGTGAAAATCCAATTTTTGCACTAAAAAGTTTGGAATATCAGAATTTCATGCATTTTTTAGATCTCAATGATGGCAATTGACTTGTTTTACATAAACCTAAGCATTATAGACCCATACTCTTCAGAATATTTTTAAAATATATATACCATATTTTTTTTCTTGGGTGGCAACAACCCCCTTACACTTTGACTTTGACGGCATACCCTAACCCCTGTCAAGGTGCTACCTTCACATTTTTTTTCATTAAAGGTGCTTGTTCCGATTTTTGTCTATCGTGTTCTCATATGAGAGCCTGACACTTGTACAAACTGACCATCAAGTACCGTGGGAAACAAACTTGCGGTTTTGATGCTAGACACGATAATGTCTATT